>APFE030693062.1:53061-90351 GCA_000404065.3 Pinus taeda | reverse complement strand
TTGCCGCTCGAGGGCTTCTTCGAGCAAGATTTTGATAGGATCTCCTGCCCCCTCGTCTTTCTTCTCATCCGCCATGGGAGGCCGTCGGGATTTGTGAGGCTGGTCTTGCAAAGGATCGACTAGTTCAAGCCCTAACTCCTTATATCCTGACCTCGTTGGGGACATGCAAAGAAAAACAGAGAAAAAGCAGACCGCTCTGATACCACTGATCTGGATTTAAACAGGAACGCAATAAAATACAGAGATAACCATGTACATAAAGATGCAGCGGAAATAATACTTCATTTCATTAATGGAAAATACCGGAATATGCTTACAACCAGAAATGGAGATAATCCAGCTAGGGCGATGGTAGCTTATCTCTGAGAAGAGATGTGGCAGCTACATGCCTCTGAACTGTTCAGAACTGTGTTACAATGAGGCTCAAAGGCCTATTTATTGTTGAGAAACAATGGAAAACCCTTCACATTCCAAAAACCTAACCCTAGGAGATGAAACGACAAACTGTGGGCCCCGTTTTGGGGTAAGTTGGTACATCAACTTCCCGGGGTCGTAACTTTAGCATATGATCTCCGTTTGACGCGTACAATAGCTCATTAGAAAGATCTATTCGAGCACTATCATTGTTGGAACGGGCAACATCGGTCCATGACCCATGTTGCCCCCGGATTCCCCAAAAAACGTCGTTTAGGGCCTCAAAACGGCTCCGGAAGTTCAGGACCCGAAAAAACTGCTAAAAATAGTAAATTGTGCTACAATTACGGAAACTGAAAAACTAAAAGAGACAGTTGTGGGGGTCCAAATGGGATAGGTGGGTGGCCGCCAACATCCACCTGGATCATCGGGGTTAATCCATGGCTCTGGAGATAACATCAAACAACATGAAGAACTTGATATCTAAACTACCTACTTGTAGAATGAAAGTAAAATCAAATCACTTCACTTATAATCCGATAGCTGGCCAAGTAGCTTTTCAGGGTTAAGCCATGGCTCCAGAGATAATGTCAAATAACATGAAGAATTTGATATCTAAACTAGCTAACAACAACAAATAAATAAGACTGAAATCAAAGCATAATTGAAATTGAAAAGCTTAAAAACAAAGTCAGTAGAGAGACCAATCTCATGTCACTATTTGATGCAAAAATTATATGAAAAAGCTCGAGCATGACCTATCCTAAAACACACTGATCAGTGTTAGCAAAAGTATACAATGCTGGAAAATCATATACATGAATGAAAGATTAACACCATAAATGAATTATGAAACATATACAGTTAAACAAACTATGAAATATATACAATGGAAATAAGAAAACAATGCATGAAAAATTTACAGAAATGAAAAACAAAACTTCAGCCAGAAGGGGCCCTCTGCACGGCCTTTGGTTAATATGCTGTCAACCCAAAATTATGCTCAAACAGTCATAAGAAATAGAGTCTTTATATTGTGTCTTCTCATTACAATAGCAGGACTAATGCTACAACAACAACATAAAAACTAACAGCAAGACTAACTATTTGCATTTGCAAAACTCGTTATTTATAGAGGAAATTGTATAACTGTTTCTCCATGAGGAATCTTCAGTAGAGGACATGTAAAAAGACAAAACCTGTGAGCTTAGCGTCTTGGTTGCCATGATCATTCAATCTACAAAAGGTGGATGTTGGATTTGCGTCATGGAAAGGGTCTGCAGCTATCAAGAGGGATCCATGAATCTAGGAACGGTCTCAGACCTTTCACGTGCTGAAAAAGAGACCTATTTGTTGTAGGACTCCTTGTTTGACCTTCCTTTGACCCAGGCTTTCCTTTACGAATTCGACTGAACAGATAGGACCTTGTCCATGTCCAAATCATTCCTAAACTGCCCACATGCCTCGTTTTACTTGCCGACACCTGTAACCTATAGATCAATAAAAATAGTTGCGGAAAGTGGCTGCTTTCCGCAGCTGATGAGAAAAATCTAAGTCAAATAGCAAACACAAAAATATAGTTAGAAAACCACTTAAATGCACTCCTAGAATCAATATGTAATGATCTTTAATAGCTTATGAGGCGCTGGTGTGGGAAAAAGGTCTAGGAAAGTATGTAGAAGAGAGGTAGTTTTAGGGCTCAACACACTGCTCTGAGTACAAATTTTTTAGCAACAGTATTTATAATAATAAAAAATGGTGTCCCATATAAAATCATAGTGTGTCTGTAAAATAAATATGCACCGGTGCATTATATTACCTAAAAGAACCGATACGATAAGTCTTTTTGCATGACCCAATGCCTTTATGAAAAGTACAACACTGGGGCATTCAAAAAAACATTATCATCGAGTCATTATACTTTTCAGAAACCAAATTTGTTTTCATTTAATGCCCCAGTGCATGGTATCATAGATTGTATGTCTCGATGCATTGTAATTCTTATAGCATCATTGCTTTCATAGAATCTATGCCTCGGTGCATTATTTAAATTAACAATATTGGTTCTTTTATATTAGTAGAGAACCAGTGATTTTGTACAACTCATAAGCACTGGTGCTATAGCTTAAAAAAAACATCAGGTCTACCAAGTTTCCATGCTTGCCCCGACGTCATTCTTGTAAAGTACGACCCGAGGTGTTTGTTGAAGATATAAGCACCATAGAAATATGCTTTTCAGGGGCCGATGTTGTTTTCATTCAATTCCCCAGTGCATGGTATCATAGATTGTCCAAGTGAGTGCATTTTTATTATTAAAGCTCTAGTGCTTTTATAAAGATGATACATCAAAGCTCCAAACATTTGTTTCCATTCCTAGTGATTTTATTTAAATTTATAGCACTGATGTTTTAATAGTGGTAGTATAGCGATTTTTTTAATATTTTTTATTCCATTAAATGCACCACTAAAATTTTTTTTCTAAAACCTCCAACCGCCTAGTTCCTTTTAGTTGTGATGAAGTTTCATTATCAACTCCGCTAGAACATTTGCTACTGCAAATGAATGTTGTAATAAAGGTTTCTTTTTACAATTTTTGCAAAATTTATAACGCTAAAAACCTATGTTATAACCTCCGCTAGAAGGTATTTCCCTTGTAGTGAAAGTACCCAAACAATGGAGTTTTAAACCCAAGAAAGGGTTTTAAGATCTAAAATAATTTTTTATTCATTCCTAAGGTCAAGAGGACTAAAACCCTAGATCTAGAGGGTTCCTAAGAGGCTAAAGGAAAATATATTTAAATAGGCCTAAGGAATAAGCCTAGCAACCAAGTGAAAGAAGCATCGTTTGGTCATGGAGGCTAGTAGAGATGTAGCCCTAGGAGAGGCCAAGCTAGTATGCCTAGAAGGGCTACATGGGAGGTCGTGATCACCATAAAGAGGCAAGCACAAGAGGGCCACAAACATCTAAATGAGCTGAATCAGCTAGAAGAGGAAGACATCCCCCAGATCTTTGTCTTAAGTGTGGGACGGCTGAGTTATAGGTCTGTTCATGGAGGAATTTTGGGCTTAAAATATGAGCATCATCTCTATACCTGTCAGCTCAATTTATTGTGTAAATTAAGGCATGTATTTTACTATCAATCTAGGTTGGTAATCTTAGAAGCAAACGACAATTTATGTATTTTTGGATAAGAACTAATAAAGAAAGTAGTTATGAGAATAGAAGTTCATATTACAAATATAAATCATTCTACACAACTAAGAAAAAACATTTATGTCTATTTCATAAAAGCATACATGATTGGTCAATGAAATTGGACTATTTTAGAAAAACAAGGAAGATGATATTTTCAAAGAGACCTGGTTGTCCTTCCTCAGTATTTCTATAATGACATTGCCAATATCTAAGTAAGCATAAGAAAATGTAATGAAAGCATAAGAATTTAATCTAAGAAAGCTTTGAAAGAAGTGAATCTTGTTCAATCTTAGTCCTAGCTCACGGAGAAGAGGCTCTTTTCTAAGAGACTTGGTTTTCCTTCCAAATTCAAGCTAATTACTAAAAGGAAGCAATCTTCACTTAACACATGGCCATAAAATGAATTCACATTAAACATATTTACAAATATTTACTGCAAATGAATATAATAAACATGGAGAATTAAACTAACATATGCACAAATATAAACATCATATAACAAAGTGTACTTAGCTTGATATGGGGGCCTTCCAACCTTGATGGTACACTGTTAAAATACTCAGCTATGTCAACTCATTCACTCCAGCAAGCATAAAGAAATCATGAAACAAAAGTCCTGTCTTCAATTATCTCAAAATAATAATCTTCAAGTTTTTCTACATGTTCCAACTATGAATGCCTCTATTTAAATAGGAAAAATAATAACCATATAAGCTAAAAATTATGAAACAACCATCATTAGTAGTATCCCACTTCATCAGGTTGAAGCCATCCATTAGTTACAAGAAATCTGGAAGAATTTCAAAAAATCCTAAAACTGCCCCTTTTTAATAGGGATTTCTGGGTGACAGGTCAAGTTTGACAAGCTTTGACTAGGCCCATATTTGTTCATTTTGACCAAACCAATAGATGTTCATCCATCCGTGGTTCCTAAGATTTCCAAATATGTATTCAGATCGTGCCCAGGTGTCCTGCACATATCACTTTAATGGAGCTATTACGAGAATTTTCAATGCAGTGTAATATTCATTTTAAAATGCAATTTTTATAAAAAATTCTAAAAATTAAAAAACTTAATCTGATTACTTGAACATGCAAAGTAAGGGTAAAATGAATCATATGTGAGTGGAATAAGGTGGAATATGATGGTAAGTAAGTGGATTTAAGATAAACAAAAATGACCAAAATTGAGGGCCCACATCTCCCCCTTGCTGATCTTCAAGCATGTCCTCATGCTTGCTTCCTTCATTTGGACCTTCTGAGTGTTGATGTCCTTGCTGTATCTGTACTTGTAGATATAGCCTCCTCTTGTGTAGCTTGAAGTAAAATATCAATGCGCTCATGTTCCCCTGCTTTATAGATGGCAACTGTTACTTTTTGTTTTTCATATTTGTATTGCCATAGTTTCTTCTCTGTTAGCCATCTATAAGCTTGTTTTGAAATGAGCATGTTTTGAGTTTCAAGATTTTTGACTTGCTTTTCCAATTTATTATTCTCTTTGGCCATGTTATTGTTGTTGTTTTCCCTATACATCTTATTTTCCTTCTTTAATTGTCTTTCCATGATTTTGCTATCCCTTATCTCATCAGTCAACTCTGTTATTTTCTTCATATCTTCCTCATGGTGCAATTCTGCTCTTATCTCTTTAGAATATGCATGTGATGAAGTGGCTTCTATCCAAGGATCCTAAAAATAAGAGCCTTTTTCTATAGGCTCTTCGCGAGCTTCCTCCTCCAATATTTGTATGATTTCATCAATTTGTTTCGATGTTTGTTTCTTTCTTAACATTCTCAAGTTTTAGTTCTTTCTCTTGGTTACTTGGTCCTTCTTGTGATCTCCTTATTGGTTTCCTTGGAATGGACAAGAATGATTTTTCTTTTTCTACCTGTTGTGCTATACAACAACCTCCCCCCCCCCCCCCAATTTCAATTTTTAAGCTCTTAGTCTTAAAATGCCAAATAAGAAATGTGTTCCCTTTAGAATATAAATAAAAGCAATAAACTTATTAGTGTAATAGATTTTCCATAAAAGTCATATGAAAATTTCTTTTAGAGTATTTAGGACCGCTCATCGCAAATCACATTTCTTTAGAACCCATGAAAATCCATTTGGAGAACTTGCGATGCAATCATAGTCATAACAAAACCCTCATCGCAAAGTTTTATCAAAGTAAGCTTTTTATATACACAATGTAATAAAAGTATCACATCTTGCACAACATTAATCCCACGGAATGACTTAAAGTGGCATTGAAACGTTGCGATGCGATAAGGCTATCGCAAATCGCATATTGTTGATTCATAGTGAAGCGTCCAAAAAATGCCATTGAAATCTTACGATGTGATAAGGCTATCGTAATCGCATATCACTAATTCATAAGGAAGCATCCAATATACTGCATTGAAGAATCGTGATGCAATTTAATTATCGCATGTCGTGCTCTCGATAAAAATAAAGTGATAAATATTATGAATACATGTGGTAAAGGGATAAATTGATTACAAAGAAATAACGTGATTTCCAAGATTAAAACCCGCTGTCTCCCATGCCAGATCAGCACTCATCGCAATTGCAACTATGCAAACAAGCCTTTTGAGTGTGGCACTTGTAACTCCCAATTTGTGATACGCGATTATTACACAAATATTAAAATAATGCAATCGTTGATCGCAAATCGCAGAGTCAAGACACCTATTCTACGAAAGACCGTTACAAGACTTGCGACGTGACATATGGTTTCAACATTAAAGTTTCACGTTGGAAGTTATGGTAAAAAATTAAGGAGCAGTTTTGGGTAGATCCTTTGAAGATTTCATCCGTGATAGCTAAGTACAATATAACATCTCATGCATCTAATGCACTTAACTGTGTTTGGTCCGTAATTTGTATTATCTCTTCTCAAGTTTTTTGACTGTTACGCTCCTCTTTCTCATTTTGTAGAACTAAATGAGAATCACACAATCAAGCAAGATGTTTAAGAAATCTCAGAAGGCAAAGGCCCTTGTTGTAGTGGAAGAAGAACCAACAAAATTGGTGGTAATTGCAGATACTACCTGTCTAAGCCTCGGTAAAATCTCGTGGGAAGGCATCTATGCTTTACTCAAAGCAAAAAATCCAAAGGAGATAGAAGAAGAAGCAACAATGGATGGAACCGATCGAACAGAAAGCACGCTCAATGATTTGGCAAGCTCCTTCCTCCATAAAATAGCAGCCCGAGCTAAAGTGTTACCATATAATGATCTAGTGAGATGGGTAATCGAAAGTATTAATATAAAAAATAGAGGTTTTTTCACAGCTGATGGGAGGATGTTTGAGCCATTCAAGCCTGAAGATGTCAAGAATATGTATCACTTGTCAGATCCCCAACGACAATACAACAAGGCATTTCTGGAAGCTTTCGCTAAAGAGAATGACATGGAGTAAAACCCTATCAAATAGTGGAGACATTTTCCAAACAAGCATAAACACGAATCCTCGGGTATGTACTCTGTGGACTCCTTAGCATCTTTGTATTGTTATGTTGCTACAATGGTATGTAGGCTCTTTGGAAGCCCAAATTCTACTAGGTTTTCTATGGAAATGGTCCCATTAATAGAAGCAAAAATGAACTCTTTTATTATGGATTGGGCAACCATTCTATAAGATAAAATGGCCAGTCAAATATTAGATTATAGAAGAAACAGATTTGCCACCACCCAAGTCGTGCCCCCATTTTATATGAGCGCTTACATAATGGACACAATCTGTTTTAATTCCGACTTTCCCATTTTGGGTTGGAAATGGACTGTTCAAGATCCAACCCCCATTCATATTTATCATAGGTATCTATGGAAGTTTGACTACAAGAATCATATATACAGAATTTGCCATGGTTTTGTTTTACTTGTTCATCAAGCCATTTTTAAAAAACCTGCTCCTCGGGTCTCTGATGAAGACAACATCGACTTAACTTCAATCGACAGTTGGTTCGGGGAGGAAAATTTCACCTACATTAGGATTTTTGGGAGTATTACAGGTCCTCATGTCCTCCCAATCTATATGCTAGACAAGCTATTAGCTAGGGAAATAACATACCAGATAGTGGAAAAGGGGATGATTAGAAACTTTAAAGACTCTAAAAAACAAGTGTGGCCTCCATTTCCCCTCCATTGTGGCACTTACACATTGAATGATTTTAAACACGCTGAGAAAGAAGCAAAGAAAACTAAGGACCTAAGTCTAGTAGTGATTTCTAAGAGGCAGTGTGATCCAAACAAGGTGACTTACAATTTCACCAGTCAGGTGAAAATTAGTAAATTTATCCATGAGGAGGATGAGTTTGATGATTTATTCGCTTTTGCAGAGTTATTCTCACAAGAAACTCATCTGGCAAGATTCAAACTAGAAGCCGCAAAGATGGATAAATTCATGGAATACAAGACACAGAGATTACAAACATTGCCTCTAGATTTATAGAATACTACCCCTACTGCTCAGCAAGCAGAGCACACCGTGGAGTAGACTATTGAAGAGATTTCCGGGGAAGGGGAAACAATTGAAAAAGCTATTGAACCCCTTAACATAGATGTTAATATTGACCCCATCTTGATAAAATAATGGGAATAATTTGATTAGCAGATCAAAAGCCATAGTGACCCCTAAAACAGTATCGCATCAGCATCGCCCGCTACACAACAACCCATCATTACTAAGATCACGATTGAAGGGACACTCAGTACAAACATAGCTAAAAAGGAAATTGAAATAATCCCTGAAAATCCTTTAGGTGAAATAACATTAAATATTGAGGAAATACCACCTTTGGATGTCTTTTACAGCCCAAAGCATAGGGTTGTAGTTAGGAAACAGAGAAAAAAGAGGAAAATTGACCAGACATCATCCATAGCTCCTCAATATGAATTTATGAATGTTATATGGAAGGATTCAAAGGTAAATCCTTCTGAGGATTTGACTAAGTTATCCCAATATGCAGGAGCTTACACAACTGCCACAATTGATAAGGCCAACGATGTTAACCAATTAATCAAAGAAAAAGATCAAAGGATTACTCAGCTTGAAGAGCAAACAATGGTAGAAAAACAAAAGATTAATCGGCTTGAGGAACAGTTGGCCGAAGAAAAACAAAAGAACGAGCAACTTAAAGTGCAATTAAACCTGGAAAAACAAAAGATTAACTGGCATGCCATCCAGAAACAACAAAAATTGTCCCAACAGCTTGAACAACTTCAATTAACACATCAACAAGGAATGAAGGCTAAAGAGGAGAAAATCTCACAGCTACAACTATATACTGAACAGTTCATAGATTCTCCTAAGGTCGAGGAATTTAGGAAGGAAGCCATAGAAGCAAATAAGGCCTTACTGCAACAGCTCAATCTCCTTTTCCATAAAATATCTCTTGTCGACCCATTATGCATCATAACTACATCGCTGATCGATCAGGTAGTTAATACCATATTAGAATTTGAGGATGTAGATGACAAGGTCACAAATTTCCTCAAATGGCAAAGCACAGTGGAAGGCAAAGCTGCTAATCTACCAAAAATTCAAGAGTCGCATTAAGAAATATTGTTTTCGGAATGGGAAACACAGTTAATAAAGGCAGAAAGGGCTACTTCCAGGGCCAGAGCTATAATGAACAAGAAGAACAACTCAGCAGAGTACAAAGCCTTACTTGGGATGCATATTGGTCCTTTTTGGTCAAGTCGCACAGTCTATAGATGACCATCAAATGCCTTGCTGATGGTGTTGATCGCATGGTGCTCGAGCTTTCAGATGCCATGTACGCGGGACAACTACATTCTAGGATGAGTCATCCTCCAGAAATTCAAAACATGCTCTCAATTTGTTAGTTGTAGATACAGGAGAAGAAATAGATACAATGAATCTTTTCAAAGGCAATCACACTACTATTTTTGCAATTCAAATCCTAGATTTTAATGTTTACAGTGCCAACAACTCTAAGCGATTTTTGTTGATAGTTTGTTTTAGTTCTATTATATAAACCCTTTTATGTTATTGAAGAAGGGGTCCTCAATTTGTACAAAAATTAGACTTGAGAAGTTGCACTTCTGCACTTCTAAATTTATTTTTTATGAGCAATGGATCAAGGTTTCAAATTTTTGTGAAAGAACTTTTTCAAGACCTGCATTTTTGTATCTCTTGGAAGTTTATGAAATAAAGAGGTGGAACCAGAATGTTATTTACATATCAAGGTTCAAACGCATGCAATATTTTTATCACTGTTCTTTTTGTCTTGATTGTTTGTCTGATAGGAATTATCAAGAATCACATTGTTATAAGATTACTCGGGTTATATAGGTATATTTGTATATTTTAAAGTCATAGATTAAACCATCTACCATCTTCGATATACATTTTAAAACATTCATTCATTAAACCACACATTATTGGGAAATTGGTCCCATAACCCCCAGTCGGAGCCACCATCCCAAACGGAAAAGGTGTTGTACTAAGGTCCGAACCGGGTGGTTATCCCCCAATGTTGGTGCTACGATTTTAGAGGCATCAACATTTTTGGTGCTAGAAGGAGGGCGTGATTATGAATGGCGAGTAAATCTAAATCCACATGCCATTCTAAGAGTAAAACTCCCTCATCATCTCCTCCAACTTCTCCTTTGCATTCTAAATCTCCTATTCCTGAGGGATAAGTTGAAAATAATAATACAAAACCCACTGTTGAAATCCTAAACACACCAGATAATTCTTCTCCTGAACCCCTTGAACTACAGTCTTTGATTAATATACTTCAAGGGTTTTCGATATCCCAAGAAAAATCTGTGTTATCCCAAGGCAGTGTGACTTCACAATATATCCTATCGCAGCCACTTACTAGAGTGAAGAGTGAAAAACTTGGTATTCCACCAATAGAATTTCCTCTACCAAATCGAAAGAGGGCTAGGAAGACACCATCTGAATCTAACAGTGAGACTCTGTCATCATCACCATCTATTCCATCCATACCATTGCAAGATCATTCATCCCTTTCCCAGCTTCAAATCATAGTTCAAACAGGTATAGGAACTTCAACACCCCCTACCTAATAACTTTATACCCCTTCATCACCCTCTTCTACTATTAGCTCCACAATGGCACATAATCAACCTCAAACAAGGCCATGGAACAATCTAGGAGTGATCAGAATGCCTGCACGTTTGAGCCAATTTCCAGCTCATCCTGAAAAATGGTTACCAAAATTTAATCCTGACATTGGCCTGTTGGTAGAAGAACATATAAATAATTTCATGTTATCAGTCAACTTGAATGGAGTAACAGAATAAGATGCTGTTGTTAGACTATTTCCATACAATCTACAAGGAGCGGCAGGATCATGGTACTTTTCATTGCCACTAGGTTCTATTAATAGCTGGGATGCTTTCCAGGAGCAATTTCTAACTAAGTTTGGAGATGATAGGTCTACAACAACTTTGATCAATGATCTCTCTAATCTTAAATCTGAATCAAAGGAACCCATCAAAGACTTCAACTCACGCTTCAATAAGCTGTTGAATAAAATTCCTGTGACATCCAAGCCTAGTGAGGAAGTCCGAAATGAATGGTATATCTTTGCCTTGCCTTCAAACATAGCCATTTTCGTTGATAGGGCTCCTAAACCAACATTAGTAGAAAATATGAAGGAAGCAATCGTTGTTGAAAAACGTATCCTAGCTTTGGAAAAGAAAAATGTTATAGAAGAAAGGAAATCCAAAAAAGTTACCTTTAGAGATGATTCAAAGAAGAAAGTAGTCAAGGATCCATATGACATGGAAGGTTTACAAAAAGTTCTTAAAACTATGTCAAATGAAATGGTTGAAATAAAAAAGCAGGTAGCTGAGATTTCTACCAAAAAACCTTTTAAGAACTTTAAAAGAAATCAACTGACTGATCCTAAACCACCTAATGCTATATCTAATGCCGAATCTGATCTGGAAGATGATGAAGATGAAGATATCGTTTTATCAGTTGAAGAAACGGAAGAAGATGAAATAGTTGAATGTCATGGAATGTGGGACTTTATCTTACCCAATTCTGATAATGGAAGTGAACAAGAAGCTCTCCCAGTAAATACCATAAACAAAAGTATAACTGAGCCTAATCAAGTAAATTGTAAGAAGAAAAATTCAAGTCCTGTTACTAAAGACAAAACTCCCACAAAGAAAACTCCAGTTGTACCTCCCCACAAACAACCATCATCCTCCAATCCTCCCTCATCATCTAAAATGATAGTAGTTTCAGACTTCATGGATTATAACATTGTGGAAGATATGCAGAAGACTCGAGCAAATATTTCTTTGCATGAACTTAGTAAGCTCAAACATCAACAAAAGTTGCTTCTCAAAGAATTAAATGTCTTACCTTCTTATCCTCTTCCAACTAATGTATTATCCAAGGCTACTAAAGGATCAGGTAAGCCACCATCTAATAAGGTAGATGCTACTGATGTGGTTTTAATCGGGGACAAGTCAAATTCTCATACTCCTCCTTTTCTCTTGACTTATGAGATCTACAATAGAAACTTTCATAATTGCTTGATAGATTGAGGGGCTTCATCAAATATAATGCCAACCTCTGTTTGCTCCAAATTAAATATTGAACCCCAGAGTCTGCAATTCACATTGTTCAATTAGATCGAATGAAGGTACAAGTTTTAGGAGAGATAAAATCAGTTACTATCAGATTAGCAGCTGATCCCAGGATTTTCCAAAGAACTGATATATTAATTGCTGACATCCATGAATTTTATGGTTTGATCCTTAGCAAAGATTGGTCCGAAAAACTACACGGTTACATTTCGACTGATTGGTCTCACATGTGGCTTCCCAATAATGGGAAACCAAATCAAATTAGAATAGATCGCGAAAAACATTTGACTCATACAATAACTGAGTTTGAACAAGAAAATCAACCTGTAGCCTTCAATAATAATATTCTCGGAAACTATTCGGCTGAGTCATTTTTTGGGAATTTTAATGCTCAATAATCTCTTTTTCCTGTTAATAGTATCCTATCGCAAACTGAAAATATTTCTCATGCTGATACCTCAAAGTGTGTTAGTGTTGCAGATGAACTTGTAAATAAGCCTTTATTTTGGTCTTTGTATTCGATGGATCAAAATCCAATGGCAGTGCAGGAGTGGGATGTATTTTAGTTAGTCTAGAAGGGGAAAAAACCATGTTATCATGTAGATCAGAATATGAGTGTACTAATAGCACTGTGGAATATGAGGCATTGATTCAAGGGCTCTATAAAGCAATAGGCCTGAATATCCCATATCTGAAAGTATTTGGAGATTCTGAGATTGTTATTCAAGCAAGTAAGAAATACTATCCATTGTCTCTTGGGTCATCTCAAACATTATCAGTCACTTGTTCAAGATCTTATAGCTCATTTTCTGGCATTTGACATATCTCCTATTCCTAGATCACAGAATGCAACAACCGACCTTTTGGTTAATGTTGCTTCTAAGCTCCTTCCATCTAAGGATTATAGTCCAGATATATTTTCAATTGAATTAATTTTTCAACAATTTGTCCCATATAATGTCACCAATTGGCGTGTATTTCATAACGACAAGGATATCCTAAATTTCTTGACTTCTGAAGGATCTTATGATAAGCATATTATCGATGAAAGCAATCATGATCTTCAATTAAAACAAAGACTCAATGAAAATCCTATTCCTAAAACTGTGGTCAAGGTAGAAGATCTTTATGATATTAAGGATAGTTTTAAAAAGGTCACTAATGAAAAATTTCAGAGTTCTACTTTAAGGTTTAAATTAGTAAATCTTGGCACTGAGGCCAAACCCTAGAATGTCAATCTAGGACTTGGAATTTCAACAAATGAAAGATTTGCTTTCCTCAGGTTATTAAAGAAATACAAAAATGTTTTCACTTGGAATTACGAAGATCTAAAAACTTATGATACCTCTATCATTCAACACACAATTCCAATGATTTTTGATGAGAAACTTGTACAATAGAAGCTAAGGAAAATTCACCCAAATCTTGAAAGTCAAATCAAAGCAAAGTTGAATAAACTCCTTAAAGCTAAAATAATCTTTCCTGTTAGACATTCTAAATGGGTTTCAAACTTAGTACCTGTAAGGAAAAAGAATGGTGATATTAGGATTTATATAGATTTTAGAAATCTCAACAAAGCATGTCAGAAAGATAATTTCCCATTGTTAACCATGGAAGAGATACTTCAATTAGTTGCTAGCTCAGAGTTAATTTCTTTTCTTGATGGTTTTTCAGGATATGATCAGATACTAGTACATCTAGACGATAGATAAAGACTACATTTTGGACTAAATGGGGAACATATGCTTATCATAAAATGCCTTTTAGTCTGATAAATGTTGGAGCTACTTTCCAACGAGCCATGAATATAGCCTTCAAAGGTTTGATCAATAGAACAATTGTTGTTTACTTAGATGACATAACCGTCTATTCTAAGAAAAGGACCAATCATCTACATGATTTAAAACAGATCTTTGAATGTTGCAAAAATTTGGGATTTCTTTAAATCCCAAGAAATCATTATTTTCTCTTAATGAAGGTAAGCTTTTAGGGTTTATTGTATCCAAAGATGGCATAAACATTGATCTGGACAGGATAAAAGAGATTTCTGATATTCCTTTGCTACATAACAAGAAATCTATGCAATCATTTTTGGGACAGATAAATTTTGTGAAAAGATTTGTTCTTGATTTTTCTCAGATAGTTTTACCCTTGCAATCTATGATTAAGAAAAATCCATTTTTCAAATGGGGACACAACGAAAAAGAAGCTTTTGACTCGATCAAACAAGAAATCATTAATGCTCCTGCATTGAATACTCCAATTTTTTCTAGTCATGTTATTTTGTATACTTTAGCCACTTAAACATCTTACGTTGTTGTTTTAACACAGATCAATGACCAGCAAATAGAAGCACCCATATCCTTCTTTAGTTCTAATTTGCAAGGTGCTGAGCTCAACTATTTCGAAGTTGAAAAACGAGCTTTTGCTGTATTTAAATCTATCAAACACTTTAGACCATTTTTCCTAAAAACACACACTAAAGTGATAGTCCCATTCTCCGCAGTGAGACAATTGCTAGTTCAAAGAGAAGTAGGAGAGAAGAGAGGTAACTGGGTAACATCTTTACAAGAACATGATATTGATATTAAACCAGCGAAAATTGTTAGAGGGCAAGGTTTTTGGAGGTTATTGGCAGGAGCTTCCAATAATGCAAACCATGAAGATTTAGATAATACTGCATAAGTAAACAAGATAAGTATCATTGATTCAAAATCTCAATATGTTGATATGATATTTTACTTGAAAAATGGATATGCTCCCCCTGAATTCAGTTACAAAAACAAACGCGCCTTAAGATTAAAAGCCAAACATTTTGAAATCATTGATAATGTGTTATTCAGGAGAAATTATGATTCAATTTTATTAAGATGCCTTGAAAAAACTGAAGCATAAACTGTTTTGCAAGAATTACATGATGGCCCAGTAGGTGGACATTTTGGAGGAGACACTATAGCTCACAAAATACTACATTCTAGATATTATTGGCCAAGTTTGTTTAAAGATGACCATGACTACATAAGGAAATGCAAGATTTGCCAAACTGCTAGCAGAAGACAAAGGAGACTAGCATTTCCTCTACAACCAGTAAACATTGGGCAACCATTTGAACAATGGGGACTTGATATTATAGGATAAATTGTCCCACATTCTTCCAAGCAACACAGATACATCCTCACGGCCACAGACTGCTTCACAAAGTGGGTAGAAGCAATTCCTCTAAAGGTAGCCAATTCTGATGCAACTATTGAATTTATTGATCAGTTCATCATTACAAGGTTTGGTTTGCCTAATGCACTTATTTTTGACAATGCATCTTATTTTTCTGGAAATAGTATAGTGGAATTTGCTCTTAAGAGAGGTTTTAAGTTAAAATACGCTGCAAATTACTATCCTCAAGGAAATGGCTTAGCAGAGTCAACTAACAAGAATCTCATCAATATTATCAAAAGAATTGTTGATCAAAACCAAAATAATTGGCATAAATTTTTGATATTTGCATTATGGGCAGATTGCATAACTCAGAAGGCCTCAATAGGTACTTCTCCTTTTAACTTAGTGTATGGGAAAGAAGTTTTAAGACCTCCAAATTTAGAACTCCCATCTCTAGCCCTAGTGCAATTTATTGAAGAAATCCCTTCTTCTTCTATTCAATTGAGGTTTGATCAAATCCTTAAATTGGATGAGGAAATAGAAAAGGCCGAAATTACTCATTCTAAACATCAACAAATCATTAAATATTCTTTTGATGCAAGTTTTGTTGGCTCAAAATCATTACAGACAGGTGATCTCGTTTTGAAATGGGATAAAGCACATGAAGACAAAGGTAAGCATACCAAATTTCAAAAGATGTGGCTTGAACCATTTCAAATCGTTGAAAATATAGGTTCATCAACGTTTCTACTGCAAGATTTATTAGGAAAGAGAGATTCTCTTCGTGTGAATGGGATTATCTTAAAGAAATTCTTCTCCTAAGGAGGCAACCCCTTCTTACCTGTACATATTCTTTATGCAAGCTAGTTTCTTTTAGGAAATAATGTTGTAAATAGTCTCCCATTGGATTTTCACTATTGAAAAGCTCTTTGAAAGAATATTGTGAATACTTGATTTGAAAAATAGAACCTTTTAAGGAAATGATTACAATTTTGGAAATTAGATAAAACATGAAACTCTGAGAACCTCTTTAATTTTGTGAAATCTTCCAAACCTTGAAAATAAAGTAAAACATTTTGAACTTTTATAAAGTTAAGAAAGGTTATTTACAAAAAGGTAAGGACTTTCTCTAGCTAAGCATCCACAACTCTAAAATTTTCATCCAAAAACTCTTAAGGAGTAAGTCATTCACCCCATCCACTAGGTTTATGATTTTTCAGAGTGTAATTCTAAAATATATCTGATTTAAAAGATAAGAGGTCTCATGACGAGCCTGCTTTCCATGATCATAGGGAACTAATTAAACTGACATTACCAATACTGCATATCAAAACAGGGTAATGGCTTATAATCATAAGACAAGGGGTCTCATTACGAGCCAGCTTGTTCAGTTCAATTACAACCAGTGAATGGCATTGTCATCATCTGGCTCCCAAACTAGGACAATGGATTTTATCCCAAAAAAAATAAAAAAAATAAATAAATAATACATGTAAACATATCTTTTGAATTTATCTTTCAAAAAGTTATACTTTTAGATGGATAGGACAATGAATGATTGATGGTTAAAAGGAAACCCTATCAAGACTAGATGTTTGTTGGCAGCAGAGGCACTACCTATGACAAAAGAGTAAATTTAAAAAAGCTAAGTTGGAGGAGCCCCCAACTTTATCTTTAACAACCAATCAAAGCTTGAAGAAACCAAAAAATGTTTTTATTTTATCACAAGGGTTTGTACAATAAGTTGCAAAATTCATATATTTTTATTTCAGAGTAAAGTTTTATCTAACCAATTCTTAGATAGTTGTCTTTTTCCTCAATTGATTCTACATAAGAAAGTTTTAGAAATTTCATTATTTTTCAGAGATAATTGGTTCTCCTAGTGAATCGCCAATTGTTGTGCTATACAACAACCCCCTCATTTCAATTTTTAAACTCTTAGTCTTAAAATGCCAAATAAGAAATGGGTCCCCTTTAGAATATAAATAAAAGCAATAAAATTATGAGTGTAATATATTTTCCATAAAAGTCATATGAAAATTGCTTTTAGAGTATTTAGGACCGCTCATCGCAAATTGCATTTCTTTAGAACCCGTGAAAATCCATTTGGAGAGCTTAAAATGTGATCATAGTCATAACAAAACCCTCATCGAAAAGTTTTATCAAGGTAAGCTTTTTATACACAGGATGTAATAAAATTATCGCATCTCGCACAACATTAATCCCACAGAATGACTTAAAGCGGCATAGAAACTTTGCGATGTGATAAGGCTATCACAAATCGCATATCGCTGATTCATAGTGAAGCATCCAGAAAACTCCATTGAAATCTTACGATGAGATAAGGCTATCACAATCTCATATCACTGATTCATAAGGAAGCATCCAATATACTGCATTGAAGAATCACGATGCGATTTAATTATTGCATGTTGCGCTCTTGATAAAAATAAAGTGATAAATATTATGAATACATGTGGTAAAGGGATAAATCGATTACAAATAAATAATGTGATTTGCCAAGATTAAAACCCGCTGTCTCCCCATGCCAGCTCAATGCTCATCGCAATCGCAACTATGCAAACAAGCCTTTTGAGTGTGGCACTTGTAACTCCCGATTTGCGATACGCGATTATTACACAAATATTAAAATAATGCAATCGTTGAACGCAAATCATAGAGTCACAACACCTATTCTACAAAATATTGTTACAAGACTTGCGACGCGACATATGGTTTCAACATTAAAGTTTCAAGTTGGAAGTTACGGTAAAACATTAAGGAGCAATTATGGGTAAATCCTTTGAAGATTTCATTCGTGATAGCTAAGTACAATATAACATTTCATGCATCTAATGCGCTTAACTGCATTTGCTCCGTAATTTGTATTATCTCTTCTTAAGTTTTTTGATTGTTACGCTCCTCTTTCTCATTTTGCAGAACTAACTGAGAATCACACAATCACACAAGATGTCTGAGAAATCTCGGAAGGCAAAGGCCCTCGTTGTAGTGGAAGAAGCACCAACAAAATTGGTGGTAATTGCAGATACTACCTGTTTAGGCATTGGTAAAATCTTGTGGGAAGGAATCTATGCTTTATTCAAAGTAGAAAATCCAATGGAGATAGAAGAAGAAGCAACAGCGGATGGGACCGATCGAACAAAAAGCACGCTTAATGATTTGGCCAGCTCCTTCCTCCATAAAATAGCAGCCCAAGCCAAAGTGTTACCATATAATGATCTAGTGAGATGGGTAATTGAAAGTATTAATATAATAGACATAACTTTTTTCATAGCTGATGCGAGGATGTTCGGGACATTCAAGCCTGAAGATGTCAAGAAGATGTATCACTTGTCAGATCCCCAATGACACTACAACAAGGCATTTCTAGAAGCTTTTGCTAAAGAGAATGACATAGAGTTAGACCCTATCAAACAATGGAGACATTTTCCAAACAAGCATAAACATGAATCCTCGGGTATGTACTCTGTGGACTCCTTAGCATCTCTGTATTGTTATGCTACTGCAATGGTATGTAGGCTCTTTGGAAGCCCAAATTCTGTTCGGTTTTCTATAGAAATGGTCCATTGATAGAAGCAACAATCAACTCTTTTATTATGGATTGGGCAACCATTCTATCAGATAAAATGGTCAGTCAAATATTAGATTATAGAAGAAACAGATTTGTCACCATCCGAGTCGTGCCCCCATTTTATATGTGTGCCTACATAATGGACACAATCTGTTTTAATTTTGACTTTCCCATTTTGGGTTGGAAATGGACTGTTCAAGATCCAACCCCGATTCATATTTATCATAAGTATCTATGGAAGTTTGACTATAAGAATCGTATATACAGAATTTGCATGGTTTTGTTTTACCTATTCATCAAGCCATTTTTAACAAACCTACTCCTTGGGTCTCTGATGAAGCCAGCATTGACTTAACTTCAATCGGCAGTTGGTTCGGGGAGGAAAATTTCACCTATATTAGGGTTTTTGGGAGTATTACATGCCCTCATGTCCTTCCACCCTATATCCAATACAAGCTATTAGCTAGGGAAATAGCATTCCAGATAGTGGAAAAGGGGATTACTAGAAACTTTAGACTCTAAAAAACAAGTGTGGCCTCCATTTCCCCTCCACTGTGGCACTTACACATTGCATGATTTTAAACATGCTGAGATTGAAGCAGAGAAAACTAAGGACCTGAGTCTAGCAGTGATGCCTAAGAGACAATATGATCCAAACAAGGTGACTTACAATTTCACCAGTCAGGTGAAAATTAACAAATTTATCCATGAGGAGGATGAGTTTGATGATTTATTCGCTTCTGCAGAGTTATTCTCACAAGTAACTCATCTGGAAAGATTCAAACTAGAAGCCGCAAAGATGGATAAATTCATGGAATACAGGACATATAGGTTATAGACATTGCCTCTAGAATTATTGAATACTACTCCTACTGTTCAGCAAGCAGAGCACAATGAGGAGCAGACTATTGAAGAGATTTCTGGGGAAGGAAAAACAATTGAAAAAATTAGTGAACCCCTTAGCACAAATGTTAATATTGACCCCATCTTGATAAAAGAATGGGAGCAATTTGATCAGCAGATCAAAATCCAGAGCAACCCCCAAAACAGTATCGCATCAACATCGCCCACAACACAACAACCCATCATTACTAAGAGTGTAATTGAAGGGACACCCAATACAAACATAGCTCAAAAAGAGATTGAAATAATCCCTAAAAATCCTTCAGGTGAAATAACATTAAATATTGAGGAAATACCACCTTTGGATGTCTTTTACAGCCCAAATCATAGGGCTGTAGTCAGGAAACAGAGAAAAAAGAGGAAAATTGACTAGACATCATCCATAGCTCCTCAATATGAATTTATGAATGTTATATGGAAGGATTTAGAGGTCAATCCTTCTGAGGATTTGACTAAGTTATCCCAATATGCAGTAACTTACATAATTGCCACAATTGATAAGGCCACTGAAGTTAACCAATTAATCAAATAAAAATTTCAAAGGATTACTCAGCTTGAAGAGCAAACAACAGTAGAAAAACAGAAGATTAATCAGCTTGAGGAACAGTTGGCCAAAGAAAAACAAAAGAATGAGTAGCTTAAAGTGCAATTAAGCTTGGAGAAACAAAAGATTGACCAGCATGCCATCCAGAAACAACAATAGTTGTCTCAGTAGCTCGAACAACTTCAATTGACACATCAACAAGGAATGAAGGCTAAAGAGGAGAAAATCTCACAACTATAATTATATACTGAACAGTTCAGAGATTCTTCTAAGGTAGAGGAATTTAAGAAGGAAGCCCTAGAAGAAAATAAGGCCTTATTGCAACAACTCAATCTCCTTTGCCATAAAATATCACTTGTCGACCCATTATGCATCATAACTACATCGCTGATCGATCAGGTAGTTAATACCAGATTAGAATTTGAGGACACAGATGACAAGGTCACAAATTTCCTCAAATGGTAAAGCACAGTGGAAGGCAGAGCTGCTAATCTACCGAAAGTTCAAGAGTCACATAAAGAAGTATTGTTTTCGAAATGGGAAACACAATTAATAAAGGCAGAAAAGGCTACTTCCAGGGTCAGAGCTATAATGGACAATGTGATAGAGCTGGTACATGATAATTTGTATGGAGTCAATTTGGTTTCCCACTGTTCCCATGGAAAGCTCCCAAAAGCGAAAATGTTAGAAAATCAATGGAAGTAGGATTTGGCCACCAAAGAAGAACAACTCAGCAGAGTACAAAGCCTTACTTGGGATGCATATTGGTCCTTTTTTGTCAAGTCTCACAATCAACAGATGACCATCAAATGCCTTGCCGATGCTGTTGATCGCATGGTGCCCAAGCTTTCAGATGCCACGTACACGGGACAACTACATTCCAGGATGAGTCATCCTCTGGAAATTCAAAACGTGCTCTCAATTTTTCAATTGCAGATACAGGAGAAGAAATAGATACAATGAATCTTTTCAAAGGCAATCACACCACTATTTTTGCAATTCAAATCCCAGATTTTAATGTTTACAGTTCCAACAACTCTAAGCGATTTTTGTTGAGAGTTTGTCTTAGTTCTATTATATAAACCCTTTTATGTTATTGAAGAAGGGGTCCTCAATTTGTATAAAAATTAGACTTGAGAAGTTTCACTTCTGCACTTCTAAATTTATTTTTTATGAGCAGTGGATCAAGGTTTCAAATTTTTGTGAAAGAAATTTTTAAAGACCTGCATTTTTGTATCTCCTAGAAGTTTCTGGAATAAAGAGGTGGAACTGGAATGTTATTTACATATCAAGACTCAAATGGATGCGGTATTTTTATCACTGTTCTTTTTGTCTTGATTTAATTAGCATTTCATTTAATTTGCTATTATTGATGTATTCACACACTTCAAGCAATTCTATATTGAGTCACTTTTGAATGATTTAGAATTGATACATTAGAGATATTTATCAACGATAAATATTATGATGTCATGTGATATGTTTTATATAATTAATTTGTTTAATTTCTTAAACAAAGTAATCATTATGTAAATGCATCTTTCTATGGATAAGATAAATCATCTATATGATTGTTTGTCTGATAGGAATTATCAAGCATCGCATTGTTATAAGATTACCCAGGTTATATAGGTATATTTGTATATTTTAAAGTCATAGATTAAGCCATCTACCATCTTTGATATACATTTTAAAACATTCTTTCATTAAACCACACATTATTGGGAAACTAGTCCCATAACCCCCAGTCGGAGCCACCATCCCAAACGGAAAAGGAGTTGTACTAAGGTCCGGACTGGGTGGTTATTCCCCAATGTTGGTGCTACGATTTTAGAGGCATCAACACTACCATAACACTAGCTTGTTTCTTTTTAGATCTTGTCCTAAGATATGAAGGGGAATTCATAATTCTTTTTGTAATATGTAGCTACTCAAGTCTTTCTTCATTCCCTATTTCCTGTTCTTCAAAATTATTTTTGGCTAAGAACTCCTTCCAGGGTGTCCCTTTGTTTCTCACTTGATATTGAACAATTATTTTAATCAACCCACAATGGTATTGAACTTCTATTTTGTTTTTGGCTCCTTCTATCATTTTAGTCAAACTCTTCGGAAAGAAGTAAGGGATGTTGATTTTGTAGTCTCGTTTAATATGTTGTAACAGTTTTATATGACAAAGGTATACTATGTTGCGCCTACTGTCACAAGTGAAATATATCTGGATGGTTAGAACTAATTCTGACCAAGGCTCCCTAAACCAATCCCTTTGAATTCCTTTTGATCTATCAAAGGTTCCTTTCCTTTGTTTTTTCTAGGAAAAAGGTCCATCCCTTCTCCTTAAAATGCAACCCCTTGTGATATTCTTCCCCTTCTAAAGGGAGTTCTAAAGCTTGAGATATAAATGCTAGGTTTATTGATATGGGAAGTTCAACCACCTTGGTTTGCCCATTTTCAAAAATTTTGATGAATTCCTGTGTAATCTTGTCATTATGGCCATTAAATTTCCTAAGGAATTCAAGTAATCCTGCTTGAAACAATTTTTCCACTGCATCTTTGCTCCAATTTTCTAGTTTGAACTATCTAGGTTCCATTTTCGTTTCTATGTGCTCTGTATACCAATTAATTGATCCTTGTCCCATAAATAACCTCATAAAAATATATGACAAAAAAATATGCAACAAGAATTTTGGTAAATTTACTTACTAGTTTCCTTTAGCTTTAAAAAAACAAATGAAACTCTTCAATTTCTGTGTATTTTGTCCTTTAGTACAAATTTTGTGCTCTCCGAATGAAGGAAAATAAAAACTCGCTGTGTAAAGACGCAAAACACACAAGAATAATCTTCACTGTAAACTTCCTCACTGTCTTGCAATTCGTGTTTTTTTTATCTCTTCATTTTGTAAAGTTTGCTTATGGAAAGTATGACAAAGAAAGGAAAAAGAACTCCTATGTTCTAAGACATGCATGTTGTAAACATTCACTGTGAAAAACATTTAACGAATTTTGCATGAAGAAATTGTTATTTGATACTTGAACTAGAAGAGGAACTTGTTGAGAACTCCGTGTTAATGACTTCTCTTCCTATTAGCCATATAGTTCAATTAAAACTACTTCCCTAGCATTTCGAGAAATTGTTGATTCTTACAAGTGGCAGAGGATTTTGAAGACAAAAATAGAAAAACAATTTTGGAACTCAAGTGTCATGTGACACATTTCAATAAAATCTGAAGTTTGATTTTCCAAATCATTTTTGTTTAATTGTTGAGAGGACCGATGCTTACCTTCACTGGGAGTTCTCTGCGTAATTCAAGGGATTCTTTGCGTAATTGGTGGCTTAGGTTGGATCTTAGCACAAAAAATTCTTCAAAACACCGTTAAATTCCTCTTTAACTCTCCATACTACTCAGTTCTTCCCTCATTTCTCCGTGCATCTCTTATTTCTCCGTGCTTCCCTTATTTCTCCGCAACACAGGGTCTTACATTGCTTCTTTTCACAATTTATATGGCTTAATGATTCCTCTGATCAGAGCTTATGCAAAAAAAAATTATAGCGTATTCTCTACGGCTTAGGAGTAGCTTTTCTCTACGGCTCAAAATTGTTCTTCTATGTCTCAGTATTGTGCAAATTCCTTGTGTTTCTGAGCTAAATGAGCTATGATGACCGCAGAGCATTCCTTTGAAAATTTGACCTTTTTCGAATTGTCCCTTTGATGTCAACTTCCAATGCTACCACAACATGATTTATGATTCTATACTCGTTTGAAATTTGTTTAATTAGGACCTTAGGTTATGATTTACTTTTTATGCACTATACTCATACCTTCAACGCATTTTGTATACTCATACCATACCATTATGCACTTTTGATTATTGTGTTTTTAACATTGTTTTTTGTCCTTTGTTTATCATATGAGCTCATATATTTTATTAAAATGACCATAGTTTTAGGTCATTTTAAATCAAATATCTTTACAATGATACTAACTTTTTGATTTTGATTTTGTAGATCCATAACCTAATATTTCTTGGTTGTATAGACAAATCAAAAGGAAGGGGATGTGGTCAACAAGATTAGTCAAAATTTGTAAATGATATAGTTGAGATGTGAATTTATGGTGGAATAATGAACGAATAAATGTGTAGGGTAATGGTATAATGTATATGAATAGGAATTTGCATATTCAAGTTTTTAAACTAAATTATCAATCTTAAGAAAAATTTTCAAAATCAAAGGCTTTAAAGAAAATTTAAACTTACAGTATTTTTCCTTTGATTTGATAGCTCATTACTCGTTTGTCATTACTTGGCTTTTCAAAATGAATTCTTGTCAATATTGGACTGTAGATAGATGTTTGTAGTTTCTTTAGATCCCTTCTGTATAATAACTGCTTGATATCAAACCATTGCATGGTTTGTTGATTTATTATGAATCTTCCCCCCTTTACCGATCTTGAGACTTGTCCTAGAGTCTTTTGAATTTTGGAGAATGATCCTGCAAAAATGAAAATGGAAAGAAAAACATGAAAGAGAATTCATATTGGCCAAACATGTTGGTTTTCCAATATGAATTCGAGTTTGTATTGTGCAAGCATCCTCGATTTTCATAACCAAATTCTTTTATTATTTTTATTTTTCTGGAAGTAGGGAAGGCATATCACTATTCTTTTCCAATACTTCTATATCATTGTCTTATGAAACTCTTCTAAAAAAGTTTTCTATGTTTATAGGCTTATGATAAACTTTTAGTCTATGACCATTAACCATAAAATAATTTGCTGCTTCATTAATTGTCTTTATCCTCACTGCTCCATTGTAAAAATTTTATTCTATTTCATAGGCCCAAGCCAATGACTAGTAAACTTTGCTTTGAAATATTTGAACTTAGAGTCGAAAAGCACTGCCTAGTCTCCTTTATGAAAGATTTTATTTTTAATGAATTTTTCATGCCATTTGATTCTCTACTATTGAACTAGAGATGTATTTTCTATATCTTGTTTTTTGATCTCGTCTAGTTCATTGAGTTGCATTATTCTCTGTTGTTATGCTTCTATCAGGTCCAGTCCTAATTCTGCTGCAAGTTTATATGTAGGGATATCAAATTCAATTGGCAACAAGACTTATTTTCCATAAACAAGTTGATAGGGCTAAATCCAGTAGTATTTTTCCATGTTATCCTATAAGCCCATAGTGCTTCATTCAGTTTCTCTGACCAATCTTTACTATGCATGTTCATTGTCTTTGTCATGATGTTCTAAAGTACTTTGTTTGTTGATTCAACTTGCCCATTCGATTGTGGGTGGTATGTAGTTGATTTCCTATGCTTGATCTTGTATTTCTCTGTTAGGTCTTGAACAAGTTTGGAGGTGAACTGTGTCCCTTGATCTGTAACAATCTGCTTTGGAACTCCATATCCTACAAATATTTTTTGATAAAGAAAAGAAACTACTGCAGTTTCTGTTGCTTTTCTGTTTTCTTTAGCTTCTACCCATTTTGTTACGTAGTTAATACATACTAGGATGTACTTCTTACCATCTGATGGTGGGTTGATAGGTCCCATAAATTCAAGATCCCATTGTTCAAATGGCTCTATGAGTACTTGTGGCTTTAATGGAATTTCATTTGAAACTACAAGTCTACCTATTCTTTGGCAGTTATTGGGCCTAAGAATTATCCTTAAAATACATCCACTTTCAGTCCATTCACACATTTTCTCACCTCTATTCCACCACCATGTCACCACACCAGCTTCACTTTCATCATTAAATGGGTTACCATTGTGTTTTCCAAAACATTATTAATTCTTAGTATTTTTAAGAGAATTTATGGTTAAACTTTAGAAAACAATATCCATATACTTATACCTAACAATTATAACGAGTTTGTTGACATATGTAGGTACAAAGGAAGCTTCTAAGGCACCCTTATGTGGCACTCTATGTTCAAATTCGAATTTGAGGAGATCATGGACGTCATGGATAAGATCATGGACCTCATAGAGAAGATCATGGAGGATAGGGCTATGTGTCACCATTGGTTGAGAGATATGTGGATTTGAAGAGGGAATAGTGGATCCACATTTATGAGTTTGTTATCATAACTTTTTTATAAATAGGAGTGCTATCTCCTTCATTTGTAATTTGGAATTTAGAATTTAGAATTGAGAAGTTAGAATTTAGAACCTTAGGATCTTATAAGTTTTGTAATGAGAAGTTAGAATTTAGAATCATTATAATGGAGATATTAGAACCTCTTGGAATGTAGAACTTGTAATTGCAATTTGTAATTGATGATAAATAAAATGGAGTTTCCTTGATCTTCTACATTTGACTTCTCCTTGGACGTGCTTGTGAATCCTTGGAAGGGCCCCCATTGTCTAGCAAGTATACTTTCATTTTGGTAAGATTTCATTTTATATTTGTTTGTAAAATTAAGATGATTAGAAATATTAATGAATAGTCTCTTGTAAGGGAGATTTAATATTTCTTACACTTGTCACAATGTCTTTAGATTTCATTTTGTTAAATGACTAAATAGGTGTTGGAGATCCCAATGAAAGACCTCTTGTAAGGGAGCTTTGGCATTTCTTCACCTAGCTTAGTTTAGTTTGTCTCTAAGTCCATATATATTGGATGATCCTCGAAGTTTACTTACCCGGATTGATAGTAAATGAAACTCTAATTTGCATCCGCATTTTAGACCCAACATTTTGGTGTTGTTGTTAGGGAGGAGGATTTAGAGAGATACTTAGGAAGTTATTTTTATTGCAATTTCTTTTTATGGACTAGCTTGTGAAACCTGGTGACAACATGATCTTCATAAAGGTGTTCAAGTTTGAGCTTTTTGATTTTTCATACTTAGTTTGATTCTAAATTTAGTTTTTTATCAAACCCCCCATTTCTTACTAATCCATCTACGGATGAGAAAATTGAAGATGTTGAACAGGTACATCTTGGAGATAAAGGAAAATATCAAAGACTGGTTTCAAAAGAACCTTGTGCCAACCCCAAGAATAAGACAAGTTACTGACATGTTTGCAAATCATAAGGTAAAAATTTTAAATCTTGATGTGAGCAAATTCTAATTCTTAGTTCGTAAGTGGCTTCACTAGAAACATTCTTTTACCTAGGAAACAAAAAAATCTTTCAAGCAAGTTAAGGTAGAATAGATTAGAAAAATAAAACAAGATCTCGCTAGAGTTTTTAGTCTTGTTTTTATTTGAAAAGAAACATCATCATTTCTCATGAATAAATTTACATTTCATCCACGCTAACCTGAAAAAATAATAAAAACACAAATAAATAGGTTAGTATGCTCTCTTCCTGCGCATCAAGTGATCAAGAAAGATCAAAAAATCTATTGAATTATTTTGCACAAATCAATACAAATATCTTGCTTGGAATTTGCACAAATCATTAAAACTACAACATTATAAGAAATTGAAATCATTTTTTTTTTTTTTTTAATTCATTTATTTTCGATTCCAAATTTAAAAATTAAATCTATAGTTTAGTGATTTGATTAATATGTTAAAACTCTCTGCAAAACAGAATTTGCAGCTCCATGATGTACACAATATTCATTATATTATGCTTTGACGTGCTAAGATCATTTCTTGAAACAAGCCAAATTGGTATATAAACAATTCAATGTCAGTCTTTAAGGAAGAAATTTGCAATAAAAATCCATTCAACTTGATCTAATTGCAAACAAATATTTGCTCTTAATCTTTTTGAAACCAATTATTTCATGACAAGGGAGGTTTTACACAATTACTCTATCCCCTGTCTCGCAATTTCAAGTTAAAACTGAAACCAATTATAAAAAAATTGAAGCATACAAGCATTATTTACTTGTTCCTTCAGTGGGGTTGGTTTGAAATTTATGGAAATTAGAAGGTTGGTTAGTAATTTATGGAATGACTGAGTGTGTTGAACTAATATGTAATGCTTCAATGCATTTATGTTTTTTTGCATTCATATTTCATTGGAAACACACAAATTTTGCCAGAGCTTCACTAGACCAATAGCTTGTCTAAGGATTATCCAATGAGGAGTCCAAGGCTCACTTAAATAGAAAAAATGGAGAATATTTCAATGAGGAACCCAATGAAAAGTGGAGAAGAAGGAAATCCCAAAGCGGAAAATAGAATTCCAAGTGTATGAGAGTTTCTCCATGTGTAACTCAACCTGCTGTATGTGGCATAAAAAAATGGACAACGTATCCTTGTTTCCTCATATGCAAATCTGGTAGGTTGCCATGTGTGACTGATGGTAGATGGATAGGGGGAGAAAATTCCCAATGAATCTCAATCACAATCCCATGCAATGATACCTCTTAAATACTGTTGCGTATGAACAAGGGAATTGTCCCAAACTATTGTGTGTATCTCTATGTACAGGCTACCAACTGTAATGCATAGGAGCTGAATTGTAGAGCTACGTACATGTGTGGAGTCAAGTGGAGACATACTCCCAAATTATCTCAATCAAACTAGTGTACATGTGTTATGCAATTTGGCACGAATCCATTTGAGCGATTTTTCATGCAAATTTTGTGGCTCGATTTGAGCGATTTGTTGATTCTCACCCATTATGTGCATATATCGGTGTATTCCCTGACCAGTCAGTCCCAATCTCAGGAGTTAGAATGGGGAGCCAGATTCAATCTCGATTGGTACAGAAAGGAATTTTGGTCTCCTCGGAGCTGCATTGGAATTTTTACTCCCGTTCAACTCCGTTGTTGATACATGCACGATAAATGCTGCTCTCTTTTGCCCTCATGATGGCACACTTCATGAATGATAACAGAAGAAGCCTCACGCGTTTCGTGATTCAGACGTTTGTTTCTCTATTACCCTCATTCCATCCCTTCATTTATTCATTAGTTCCATGATTGCATGGCAAAGATTGGCAATTCATGGTATTCAAAATTATTGTTCCTTGTCTGCTTCAATTTCTTCAGTGAATTGAAGTGCATGACTGAATATTACAGGAATGAAGTCAGATATGCATGGGATTTATTTCAACATCTATTGGTTATCTTTTCTGATTTTGTAATATCTATGACAAATTTTGCATCTAGAATACCGATAAGACATGATCTAAAATCCTACATGCAATTATCGGGAAAAATGATCACAATACCTATAATGTTATCTAGACTTTGAATTCTAAGAAACTGCTTTCATTACATTTTCAGGTTCTTTTCTCGGTAGAGCATGGAATTTGTGCCCATTGTAAACTAGATTTCCATAAACTCGTTAAGGGCATTCACCCATTATCAAATTATCAACGAAGAGAACATATATTGAAGGCTACCTCAGATTTTGCAAATCACTGACGATTGTAAATTTCTTTCAAAAACTTGGGTCTATCATATTAACCATATCATTTTGCAGGAAAGTCACCATTTGAGGAGCTCAGTCAACATTACAGTTTGACTGTGCTCAAATGATATTGGTATTAGCACGTTTCTTCTACGCTATTATTTTTGTTCACCTACTTCGATGGCTATCCTCATGACCTCCATGTGCATGTGCACAGAAAAATAGTGCTGTCAAAATCAGACTTTAATTTTACAGGTGGATGGTCAGCATTGGTCAAACTCAACTACTTTAGTAGAAAGTCCAGAATTAATGAGCATATTTGCTATTATTGAGATTTTGCATGCCATAATTCACTTTTTCCCAGCAAGAGTCATTATCCATTCCTCACACACTATATTAAATTTTCTTCAATCCTAACCCACCAAAATAAGCAACGAAGCTCATATACAATCTTTTTGTTCCACGTTACATATTCATTGTCAGATTCCTTTTCCCCACCATTGCAAATAAACGTTGCTTCCATACACCATTGAGTCTATATTCCTTAAGTCTAAATATTTTTCTAAAAACACCTTGAAGCTTTCATGCCTTAAGGGCAAGCTATCATGCTGATAAACAAAGGGAATACATCAATGTCCCCTATCCATTGGATCTTCTAAGTATTCGACAACAACAAATTCATTCAAACTTACAAAGATGTGTTCGGGTCATCTTAACTCTCATCCGCACCAAAGATGGGAGCTCTCGTGTTGACTAGTGGCATCCATTAATGGCCACTAAGTTAACAATTTCTTGTTATGTTCGACACTGAAACATTTATTCACATGACAAGAATTGTGTCAACAAGTGTTGAAGACTTGAAGATCCATCATTTTGTAGCAGAGGAAGCAGATTTAATTTCATTACTTTTCATTTTTTGATCTAAATGACTTGAGGACAAGTCAATAAATAAGGTTGGGGGGGGAGTGTAAATTCTAAATTTTGTATACCTTCCAAGCCTTATACATTTCCATCCGCAGTCAGCAGTAGATTCCGAACATTCAACAGAAGATCCAACAGCAAATTTAGCAGTAGATGCAGCAACAATAAAAGATTCATTTTTTCGACTTCATCCACCATTTTCACAACCAAGTAAAGAAGACTATGATCAGAATTTTGCAGCTACACATGCACAACTCTCATCCATTTTTGAAAGGGCAAGTTGAGGTATGATATTTTCTAACTTTTAACCATTTAATTCCTTGAAAGCTAGAATGATAATTTTTTGAAAAAAATTTCCTTTCCTCATTTCATAAATTTGCGAAAACCAACAATTTTGAGAGGTGGGGGGTATACATTTACTTTAATACTTTTTCACATTCATATTTTTCCATATTCATATATCACGTTCTAAAACCCACATACCTTCAGAATATATTAACTATTACATGAGCATATAAAAGGCTTTGTAAAAAGTACTTGAAAGCTAATTGGATGCAACACAATCATGGTTGTTACACAAGAACCAACTATGATGCATTCCAAAAAAATATTTTGCAATAAAAATCAAATTATCATTATGCAAAGTTCATACATTAAAATTGAATGCAACAAACAAAATATGGTTGAAACACAAGAACCAACCAAGTTGCAATTCATCAAAAACAGTTTGCAAAAGTTAAGTAAATGATATCATGCAAATTTTAAGCTAAAGCTCAAGTATCAAAAAGTAATGTAATAGATTGCACGAGGACATGTAATACCTTCAATTTGGGGGTATGTTGGGCCTAAGAATTATCCTTAAAATACATCCACTTTCACTCCATTCACACATTTTCTCACCTCTATTCCACCACCATGTCACCACATCAGCTTCACTTACATCATTAAATGGGTTACCATTGTGCTTTCCAAAATATTATTAATTCTTAGTATTTTTAAGAGAATTTGTGGTTAAACTTTAGAAAATAATATCCATATACTTATACCTAACAATTAGAATGAGTTTTTTGACATGTGTAGGTACAAAGGAAGCTGCTAAGGCACCCTTATGTGGCACTCTATGTTCAAATTCGAATTTTAGGAGATCATGGACCTCCTGGAGAAGATCATGGAGGATAGGGTTATGTGTCACCGTTGGTTGAGAGATATGTGGATTTGAAGAGGGAATAGTGGATCCAAATTTATGAGTTTGTTATCATAACTTTTTTATAAATAAGAGTCTTATCTCCATTTGTAATTTGTAATTTATAATTTAGAATTGAGAACTTAGAATTTAGAACCTTAGGATCTTATAAGTTTGTAATGAGAAGTTAGAATTTAGAATCATTGTAATGGAGATTTTAGAACCTCTTGGAATGTAGAACTTGTAATTGCAATTTGTAGTTGATGACAAATAAAAAGGAGTTTCTTTGATCTTCTACATTTGACTTCTCTTTTGATGTGCTTGTGAATCCTTGGAAGGGCCCCCATTGTCTAGCAAGTACACTTTTGTTTTGGTAAGATTTCATTTTATGTTTGTTTGTAAAATTAAGATGATTAGAGATATTAATGAATAGTCTCCTGTAAGGGAGCTTTAACATTTCTTACTCTTGTCACAATGTATTTAGATATAATTTTGTTAAATGACTAAATAGGTGTTGGATATCCCAATGAAAGACCTCCTGTAAGGGAGCTTTGGCATTTCTTCACCTAGCTTATTTTAGTTTGTCTCTAAATCCATATATATTGGATGATCCTTGAAGTTTTACTTGGATTGATAGTAAATGAAACTCTAATTTGCATCCGCATTTTAGACCCAACAATAGCTATCACACTTGTAGCATAAGTCTTTGAATCTGTAAATAGTGATAGCCAATAGTAGCCCTAGTTTAAGACCTTGTATGTTGTCCTCTTCCCTGCAAAATGACCACCACATGGTTCGGCATGACATGCTTTTAGAATATCAATATTTTCATCTTTTCTTATACATTTCCTAATTAAAAGATCAGGTCTAGTATATAAAATATCTCCATTAATCCAAGTGTATCTTGCACTGTCTCTAATTATTTTCTTTTCCTGTTTGCCAGTGAAATGAGATGGTAATATTCCAGATGATATATAATTAGCTATATCTGCAAACCATGGGGTTTTACTTTTTTAGCAAATAGATTCTCATCAGGGAAGTTATCTGACACAGGTATAAGATTGTCAAAAGAATGAAGTCTTGATAGAAAATCTCCTACTTGGTTATCTCTTCTTGGTCGATCTAAAACAATGATATTAAATTCTTGCATTAATAACAACCATCTAGTAATTTTACCATTTGTAATTGTTTTGTTCATTAAATATTTAATGGTTGAATGATTGTATAGACAAATACTTGATAACCTGTTATATAATGCCTAAATTTATTGACTTCATGGACAATAGCTAGCATTTACTTTTCAGTTACTGTGTAGTTTAATTATGCCAGAGTTAAATTTTTGTTTATGAAATAAATGGCATAATTGAAATTTATTTTTGTCCTAGAGATGCTCCTATAGTTGTATATGATGCATCAATAAATATATGGAGTGGCAATGACCAATTTGGTCCTTTGAGAATGGGTGCTGCATTTTGATAATTTGTAGTCCATTGAAACTCAATGTTTTTTGAAAGTAGTTTGAACAAGGGTAAAGCTATCTTATTGAAGCTTTCAATAAATCTTTTGTAGTAGCCTGCATATCCTAAGAAACTTCTTACTTCTTTCTGTGTTTTTGGTGGCATTAAGTTTACGGTGACTTGAATCTTTGCTAGGTCTACCTTAATTCCAGAAGAAGAAATGTGGTGTCCCAACACTATCCCTTCAGTTAGCATCATAAAACACTTTTCATTGCTGAGGGATAAGTTTGTCTCTATACATCTCTTTAGAATTTTTTTTTTCAGATTTATTTAAACAATCATCAAATGTACTTCCATAAACAGTAAAATCATCCATGTAGACTTCAACACATTCACATATAAGATCTGCAAAGATAGCTAAGACTGCTCTTTGAAATGTAGCAGGTGCATTATATAATCCAAAAGGAAAAATATTGTAGGCATATCTACCCCATGGACAAGTAAATGTGGTTTTATCCTGATTCTCTAATGCTATCTTGATTTGATTGTATCCAATAAATCCATTAAGAAAGGAAAATAAATTTTTCCTTGCTAATGAGTCAAGTACTTGATCAATGAATGGTAGTGGGAAATGATATTTCAATGTTTCTTTGTTCAGTTCCTTGTAGTCTACACATATTCTCCATTTGCCATTTTTCTTTGGTACCACAACTAAAGGAGAAACCCATTGACTATCAGAGATAGGATAGATAAATCCTACTTGTAATAGTTTTTGCAATTCTTCTTTCACTATCTCTTCATCATTGGGTTCATTCTTCTTTGTGGTTGTCTTACTGACTTGATTGTTTCATCTATGTAAATGTGATGAATACATGTTTTTGGATGGATTCCTTGCATGTCTGTATAGTCCCAGGCAAAAGCTTTTGAATATTTCTATCATAATGCAATTACCTATTGTTCTTGTGATGATTTTAAATTATTACCAATATTTAGATTCTTTCCTGGATTGATTTCAACAATTTTTCTTTGAGAATTGGTAATTGAGTTGACAGGAAAAATGCTTTCAAATGAATTCTACAATGATTGAATAATACCATTTTCCTGAAAACATTGATTTAAAAGATGATTTGTAGTTTTATATTGTGTTATTCGTAATTGTTCAGAAATATCAAGTTCTGAGATAAAAAGGTCTATTAAATCCTCATTTTATTCCTCTTCTCTAAAATTAAAGGCCTGATTAATGCTTAAAATAGGTTGAGTATTTTTTTGTTCATCATCAAGACATGATAGTAAAGAATGAGATTGAGCAGGAGGATAGAGTGTAATATGTTTCCTTTCATCTCCATGTGCTATGATCATGCTTCCTGATATGCATCCAATGAAGGCATCTGATGTGGCTAACCATGATCCACCAAGAATTAAAGGATGAACTCCTAGATTTGTTCTCGGTTGCAAGATAAAAAAGTCTACAGGGTGTCCTCATGAATCCAAAGAAACAATGATGTCCTCAATTATTCCTTCCGGTACAACTTTAGATCTATCTACTAGTTCTAAAATTGTAGCAGTAGGTCAGATATTTGGCAATTTTAAATACTTCATAGTTTTTGTTCTCATGACATTTATAGAAGCTCCTAGATCAATTAAGTTTTAAGAACTGAAAAATTGTTGATTGAAATGGTAACCATAGGTATCCCAAGATCAATATATTTTTCAATTGTTGTTTTTGTAGACATGAGACTACTTAATTTGCCAACGACTTGTATTGTGGGTGGATCTCTTTTCTTTCTCCCAGTTTTCTTAATGCATAATTCCTTTATTGTTTTTGTAAAATTCTGAATTTCTTTAATGGCTTGCAACAAAGGAATTTTGACATAAGCATTCTTTAATTCATCTATAATAACAAATTCAGGAAGAGATATTGAAGGTTTATGATCCACTAACCTTTCTGGGAAAGGTGGTGTTTGAGTCATAATAGTTTTACTTTTCTGAATTTGATTCCTTGATTAGATTTTTCAGATTATTCTCCTGCTTCAAACTTTTCTTCTATGATTGGTAGAGAATATTTTTGTAGTACTTTTCCAGACCTTGGACGTCTTGAACAAGAAGAATGGAATATGTAGGAAATAATTTTGTTTCTTCCATATTATATGCGGACCTTTCTACTCTATTACTCGGATTTGCTACTGGCTAAGATGGTAAACGAGTTGTTCTAGGTGGTGGTTAATTCGAATGAAGCTGAAGCTGCTGAGGTTGAGTTAGTGCAGGCATTGATTGTTGTGTAAATGGATTTGATTGAGTGGATTACTGGAATCGTTGATATGTGAATGATTGTTGAGGATATGGATGTTGATATGATTGATATTGTTGGGGGTAAAATTGTTGAGGAGGTTGGGATCCATAAGCATATCCTTGCCAACTTTGTGAAGGTTGGTTTTGGTTTTGCTGAGGAGGCCGAACCTGCCATGACATAGGAGTATTCCATGAATTCTGATATTGAAAATATTAGGGAATCTGTTGAAATGTACCTGGAAAACGTGGTTACCAAGCTCTTCTTGGTGCCATATAATAAAATCCTTGAGTTTCTTCTATTTGACCTGATTGCAACTCTTTTAATGTTGGAAAATCATCTGTAACATGATTTTCTGTACATAGTCCACAAACATGTATATTATCCATAGGACATCTCGTAAAAGATGCTTCTTCCTACACTTAGGACAAGTGATTGACATTGTTTGCTCTTCTTCTTATTTGTTATTTTCTTTTAATACATCAACTTGTGTTCCTAAGGTACTCAAAATATATGCTTTAATTTTTTGTAACAAACTCCCTATTTATGCTCTTTTCACTCTTCCTATTGCAGATTTAGAAGCTTTAGAAGTTACATCTCTTTTCCTGTTTTGGATCTACCTCTAGAGTAATTTTTACATAGTTAAGCTATTTCATCAAATGGTATGTATGAATTATCTCTTTTACCCATCATGTTGAGAATATCAAGATACTCATCACTTATTCCTTTAAGGAAAATTTTTTCTAATGGTATAAGGATTTAGAGAATGTTGTTTGGATTTTTGCAGGTTGTAAAGGAATCGTTCCTGTCAGACCAGGCAGTAACTCCTCAAAATCAATTCATTGATTTTATTTAGGTTGGTGCTTATTATATACATGAGGGAGATACTGTTCATTTCATCTCCCAATGACTATTCATATTCTCTATTATTTATTTACATCATTTTCAGTTATTCACCCAATCCTGATGATTAGGTGTCAACGTTCCCCCCCTTAATCTGAAGGGATGTTCGTGAGTCCAAGCATCGTTCTGAATCTTTCAAGATTTTCTCTTCCAAGTTCTTTGGTGAAGATGTCTACAATTTTCTCATTCATGGAACAATGGCGGAGATGGATTGTTTTAGCCTCAACATGATATCGAATCAGATGATATTTAGTATTGATGTGCTTCGTTCGATCATGGAACTTTGGGTTCTTGGCCAACTTTATTGCAGAGGAATTTTAAATCATGAGTGGAGTTGATTGTACTTGTTTTTCTTGCAAATCTTCAAGAATTTTCCTAAACCACACAATTTCTTTTGTTACCTCAGCTGCTGCCACGTGTTTTGCTTCTGTTGTGGAATCTGTTGGAACTGATTATTTGTGTGATCTCCAGGAAACAGCTCCTAATCCAAGACTCATAGCATATCCTGAAGTAGATACCCCAGTTTCTTTGTCTCCATTGAAGTCTGAATCAGAGTATCCGATCAAGATGAAGTCATCCACCTGTGTATACTTGATTCCAAAGTTTTGAGTTCCCTTCTAGTACCTTAGAACTCTTTTTGCAGCAGACGAATGTCCCTCACAAGGCTTTTGCATAAACCTGGAGAAGATTCCAACAACAAACGAAATGTATGGTCTGGTAGTAGTTAGGTAGTTGAGACTTCCTACAAGCTGTCTATACTTTGTTGCATTCTCAAATTCTTTTCCTTCAATAGATGTGAGCTTTAAGTTTTGT
>APFE030693062.1:28681-42667 GCA_000404065.3 Pinus taeda | reverse complement strand
CTCCATCAACATTGTTAGTAAATTCTTCAAAAAAATCTTTTCTATGAGTCATGTGGCAAGTTTCTCCTGAATCAAGCAACCAATCATTTTTCCAGGAAGCAAGTGAAGCATTAAATAAGTCTTCATTTACTCCGATATTACATTGTTCCACAACATAATGAGCGAATTCAGGTGCTTTAACTTTTTCTGTGTCATTAGTTTTACCTTTCTGTGTGTTTCTTTGCTGCTCAATTTTGTCCCATGGTAACTTGCATGTAGAGGCATCATGTGATCCATTTCTTTTGCAGCATATGCAGTGCAAATCTACCTTTTCTCCTTGAGAGTGTTTGCCCCCTTGCCTCTGAAATATCTTCCTCTTCCTCTTCGACCACCTCTTCCTCTGGAAGAGTCTTGAGCAAGATTCTTTTCTTTATGAGCAAGGCACATAGCCTCTTCAGAAGATTCAGGGGCTGCCCTCTTTCCAAAATCTTTCTCTCTTTCAACAATTTTTTTCACAAGAGAGTCAAAGGTAATATCTTTAAGATTTCCATTTGCTTGCAATGACTCAAGATAATTGGAGTAAGTAGGATAAAGTGCCTTGAGAAAAGCGATAAGAGGAATATCCAATTCAACCTTAGTGGCTTTGATACCATGAATTATAGATTTTACTTCGGATGCAAGAGTAAGAGGATAATTATTTTACAATTCAAGAGTGAAGAGTTTAATCATGAGTTGAACAACTTCAAGTGAAGAATGTGAGTCATAGGTTTCTTTTAGCTTTTGTAAGGCTTCGAAAGCAGTTGAAAATGGTGAAATATGGCGACTCACTTCTTCACTTACAGATGCTACAATTAGTGCATAGGCTTTTCTATTCTTATTTTCCCAAATGGTGAACTCTTTGTCTGAGGTAGGTTGTTCTGGCTCTTTGTCTTCATCTCCAACACACACTCCTTTCCACAACTCATTGAAAATGAGGGTGTGTTTTATCATCTTGGACCACTCAGGATAGTTCTCCTTGCCAGTGAGAACTATTCCCATAATGGATATGATTGAATGCATTGTAAAATCTGAGTGCTGTAAAAATATTTTTGCTAGCAAAAAATGTGCTTTTGTGGAGAAAACTTCTACTACAAAAAAAATGATTCTGATATATGATATATGGAGACAGAGGTATGTAGAATAATTTATCTTCAAAGCTATCGCAATCGAAATTCACAAAAAATTTCAAAATATATGTGAACAAATTATTTTCATCTTCATGGCATCTTCGCAATTATTGTCTATGCTGTCAAAGGAATCTATAGAAAACTACTGAGACTTGTATAAGCAATTCCACAAATGAATCAATTGTTATAGTAATGCACCAAATTAGTTAGTCTATAAAAGTCAATTCGAAGTCTTCATCATAACCTTAACTTCTCCGAAATTGCTCCTGTGCAAGATAGCGTTCAAGATACCACAGTGTTAACCAACAACGTGATATATCAAGAGCATCAGTGTTTAAGATACCACAACGTTAACCAACCAACATCGTGATATATCAAGGTGAGGTATGGAGGAGGGTCATATTGGAGCAGTGCTACCACGTTTCCGCTGCCACCATTTTCATCGTGGAGTAGATACGATGGGAATGCGGTATAAGGAGGGCTCTGATGGCCTTCTTCAAGCACATGGTTTTCCTTCACGCAGGAGTTATACACGCTATGTAGTAGTGGGAAGTATGACTATGGGAGTTCTACTGTTTGGTCCCTATACTACTAATGTAACCCTTATTGTTATTAGTACAAGCCCCTTATTATATTCTTGTGCCCATGTAGTCCCCATATTGTTATTATTGTGCCCCATAGAATCCCGCTACTATTATTATTGTGCCCTTACATTATTATTGTTATGTCGGCTCTAATTATATTATGACCCCTTAGACTCCTATATATAGAAAGGAAGTCTTTTCAATTGTATCATCCAAGAATTGTTCATTTGTGTAATGTAAAGGAGGCTGCCCCCTCGAAGAGGCTGAATTATAGGGAATTTATCTCTCTTTTCTATCTTTTTCTGCGACGTTTCAGAAGCTAAAAACAAAACCCATTTGGGCTGAAATAGTTCTAAACTTCAGGTCCAAATTTTAGAGATTTCCTCGCTATATTTACAGAGATATGATCTGAGGAATTTGGCCTTGTTGCAGACTCTCCAATTACATCTTAAACAAGTGACCCTGGGAAAATTGTCATAACTTTCTCTCTAAGGATTGGATTGAAATTCCATAAGAAGTTACAGAAAGAGGACGGACTGTAGTTTTTTGTATGTATTTTTCATATCTGAAGGTCAAAATAGTGACACATGGCATGCCATACACGTTCACTATTCTAAAAAGGTGTATAATTAGGTCATATTGGGAGATTGTGCATAACTCTTTCTTGGAGATTCAAAGTTCAATCAGACTGGTGGCATTGGAAAGAGGACCCAGAGCTATAGGTCGTGATTTTAGAATTGGAAGATCTGAAATTACAGAGTTATAGTCGTTTCAAGAACGAGCTCCTAAAATCAAGAAAAAACAAGATGAGGAAGTTTGATGGCAAGGATCCAATAAATTGGATACTACAAATGGAGAAATATTTTGATCTACATGGTGTACCATTGTTACAAAAGGTATGTATTGCATCTAATTATTTAGAACCGAATCAATTTTTATGGTATAAAGGGCTTTGTTCTTGTAAATTACTTGTTACGTGGTCAATTTTCACGTAGGAAATGATAACACATTATGAGGATACAAAGAGAAACACCTTCTCTATTACATCTTAAACGAGTGACCCTGGGAAAATTGTCATAACTTTCTCTCTGAGGATTGGATTGAAATTCCATAAGAAGTTACAGAAAGAGGACAGACTGTAGTTTTTTGTATGTATTTTTCATATCTGAAGGTCAAAACAGTGACACATGGCACGCCATACACGTTCACTATTCTAAAAAGGTGTATAATTAGGTCATATTGGGAGATTGTGCATAACTCTTTCTTGGAGATTCAAAGTTCAATCAGACTGGTGGCATTGGAAAGAGGACCCATAGCTATAGGTCGTGATTTTAGAATTGGAAGATCTGAAATTACAGAGTTATAGTCGTTTCAAGAACGAGCTCCTAAAATCAAGAAAAAACAAGATGAGGAAGTTTGATGGCAAGGATCCAATAAATTGGATACTACAGATGGAGAAATATTTTGATCTACATGGTGTACCATTGTTACAAAAGGTATGTATTGCATCTAATTATTTAGAACCGAATCAATTTTTATGGTATAAAGGGCTTTGTTCTTGTAAATTACTTGTTACGTGGTCAATTTTCACGTAGGAAATGATAACACATTATGAGGATACAAAGAGAAACACCTTCTCTAGCCAATTTATAAATCTAAAAAAAAAGTGTTCAATGACAGGGCATATTGATGACTTTCAAAAATTGAATATAAGGGAAAATGATATTCCAGAGAAGTAGAGGATTGATGTCTCCATAGGGACTTTAAAGGATAACATTCAACATGAGGTTCATCTTTGGGAACCTGATTAATTGGAGAAGGCATTCAGTTTGGCAAGAAAAATGGAAAGCAAAATTATGGAAACATGGAAGTGTTGTTTCTCCTAGCCCTCCAGAACCTACAGGGGTGACACAACAACAATTGGAAGAAAAAAGAGAAAAAGGGCTTTGTTGCAATTGTGATAACAAATGCACTAAAGGTCATAAGTGTGCTGAGAAGAAATTATTTTACATAGATTATGAAGAGGAGGAAGAAAAGGATCAAGAAACATCAAAAAGAAGAGGATATACACCAGGAACCAACCCCAGAGAAAGAAGAAATGAATCCGACCATATCTTGTGAAGCATTAGCAAGAATTACCACTCCTCAAACTCTCAAGATAGAAGGACATATCAAGAAGAAAAAGGTTCAAGAAGTGAAAGACCACATCGAGAAAGAAGAAATGAATCCAACCATATCTTGTAATGCAATGAACGAAATTACCACTCCTCAAACTATCAAGATAGAAGGACATATCAAGAAGAAAAATGTTCAAGAAGTGAAAGATCACATAGAGCATGAAGAAATGAATCCGAACATATATTGTAATGCACTGGAAGAAATTACCACTCCTCGAACTCTCAAAATAGAAGGACATATCAAGAAGAAAAAGATTCAAGCAGTGAAAGATCACATCGAGAAGTAACAACAAGTTCTCCAACTTTTAAAGGATAACGCCACTTTGGTGCAAAATCGAATGAAACAATAAATAGATCAACATCACAATGAAAGGAGTTTTGATGTATGTGATTGGGTATTTTTATGGTTACATACATACAAAAAAATGTCCCTCCAGAAAGCTATTTATGAGAAGGAAATGTTGGCAATACTACACACACTTAAGAAATGGCAACCTTACCTAATGGGAAGACACTTCAAAGTAAAAATGGATCATGATAGTATTAAATACTTTGAGAACAAAGATTATCCTATGAAGAGCAAAAAAAATGGGTCACAAAGATATTGGGTTATGACTTTGAAATAATCTACAAAAAAGGTAAGCAAAATGTTGTGGCAAATGCACTCTCAAGAAAGGATGAGGATGCAGAAGCATTGTTGTGCACCATTTCTATTATCCAACCAGATTGGATAAACAAAGCAAGGGATGAATGGAAGAAGGACGAAGAAGTTTGGCCACTCATTCAAAAGTTGTAGAAGATCCCAGTTCAAACAATATTTCCAGAACTTCACAAGGAAGGAAAAATCATATTGGAGCTTGGAGCAGTCACAGAAACAAGAACCCGACAGCTACAAAATTGATCAATTTCAGAGTATCTCATCAAGTGAAGAACTTACCAGCTGAATATTCCACATGGGAGGACAAGAATTTTATACAGGAACATCAAGAACTACTCAAGTGTTGAGGACAACACTTTTTGAAGGAGAGGGGCATGTTAGGTCCCTATGCTACTAGTGTAACCCCTTATTGTTATTAGTACAATCCCCTTATTATATTGTTGTATCCATGTAGTCCCCATATTATTATTATTATGCCCCATAGAATCCCACTACTGTTATTATTGTGCCCTTACATTATTATTGTTATGTCGGCTCTGATTATATTATGACCCCTTAGACTCCTATATATAGAAAGGAAGTCTTTTCAATTGTATCATCCAAGAATTGTTCATTTGTGTAATGTAAAGGAGGTTTCCCCCTCGAAGAGGCTAAATTCTAAGACATTTATCTCTCTTTTCTATATTTTTGTGAGTTGGTTTCATAACATATACACACTGTGTAGTGGTGGGAGGTATGAGTGTGGAGTTGAGAAGCGCATGGAGGTCGAGACCGAGGTGTAGCAAAATTCGACGTATATAAAAGCCTTCAATGAATTTAAAAACGTACTAGCATAGAACTAAACGCATATTCTGCATACCAGTTAATGAAGTTTTAGCCTTCAATCATGGCTCAGATACATCAATCTCAAAACAGTTGCACACTGCCATTAACAGTCCTTCAACGATTATACGCACCCTTCACTGCACACTAGCACAGTTCCAACAATACCACCCATTCACTGCACCCGTTCAATGCTCCATAATCTTTCATGCAGATATGGAGGCCAACAACGTGGAGAGAGCAACGTATGGACTATGTTAGAGGAACATGGGAGGTTACAAAAATTGGAAGAAAAAATGCAGGACAAACTAAAAAATTTCTGAAGAAATAAGAGAAGGGAGTTACAATGGCATACTGTAATGCCAAAAATGGAGCTAGCTCTGATACCATGTCAAACCAGGCAGTAACTCCTCAAAATCAATTCATTGATTTCATTTTGGTCGGTGCTTATTATATACATGAGGGAGAGACTGTTCATTTCATCTCCCGGTGACTATTCATATTCTCTATTATTTATTTACATCATTTTCAGTTATTCACCCAATCTTGATGATTAGGTGTCAACAGTTCCAAATATTCTTCCAAACTCTCATCTTCTTGCTGACACATTCTAAAAATACCTTCTTTAGAGTCTCTAGGCCTACAATAGGCTTGATATTTCTTAAGAAATTTTTTCTTCATTTCTTCCCAAGAAGTAATAGAGTGTTCTCATAATCCCATAAACCATTTTAATGCAGTTGCTTTAAGGGTAGTAGGAAAAAGACGAACCTTATGTGTATCATTAGTGTAACCATAAGTTCTACATAAGATATCAAATTTGAACATGAATGAATTAGGATCTTCAGAAGACATTCCACAGAAATTTGGTAAAACTAAAGGTGGAATATTCTTCATTTTTTACTTCTTCTCCTAGAATTGCTCTGGTATCTACAATTGGAAATCCAAAAATAGCTTCTTCATCTTGTCTTCTCGTATGATCATATTCTCTTTTGACATACTCTTCTCTTTTCTTTTCTGCTTCTCTTCTTGCCTCTTCTTCTCTTCTTCATTTCCATTCTTTTTGTTGTTTTTCATATTGTAACCTTTGGTCTGGAGTGAGGATGGTAGATCCTTGGCCTTCTTCTGCCATATCTTTTTCAGTAGTTTCAAATGTTTCAGTAACAATTCGAGATTCAACTTGTTTTATGTGTTCAAAGATAGGTTGATCTATTTGTTCAAAAATAGGGTGATCAATTGGTTTTCTTGTTTCTCTTTGTTTTCCTCTAGAAGACATTTCTATGTGTTTCTGTTTCCTCTTTACTTCATAAGCTAACAAAGTTTGTCATTCAACAAGTGTTAACCTTTGTATTGAACGTTGTTTTTCCTCTAACGCTTCCAAAGTTGGTTCTCGAGTAATTGGTGTAGTTAATTCAAATGGAGGTAGTCCTGCTTCTGCCAGTGGTTTAGTAATTGGGGGGTCTTGTTTTATGTATCTACCTTTTTTATCTCTTTGTCTAGGCATAAATGACCATAATGAAAAATCCTATCTATATTTTTTATGTTTTTGTTTTTATCTTTTCTGAATGATCTTTCTAATTAGTTATATCCAAAATATGCGTCCCCGGAAACAATGCCAAAAATGTGAGTTCAATTTATTGTGTAAATTAAGGCATGTATTTTACTATCAATCCATGTTGGTAATCTTAGAAGCAAACCACAATTTATGGATTTTTGGATAAGAACTAATATAGAAAGTAGTTATGAGAACAAAAGTGCATATTACAAATATATATCATTCTACACAACTAAGAAAAAACATTTAAGTCTATTTCATAAAAGCATACATGATTAGTCAATGAAATTAGACTATTTTAGAAAAAAAAGGAAGAGGCTCTTTTCAAAGAGACTTGGTTGTCCTTCCTCAATTATTTTATAATGACATTGCTAATATCTAAGTAAGCATAAGAAAATGTAATGAAAGCATAAGAATTTAATCTAAGAAAGCTTTGAAAGAAGTGAATCTTGTTCAATCTTAGTCCTAGCTCATGGAGAAGAGGTTCTTTTCTAAGCTACATGATTGTCCTTCCACATTCAAGCTAATTACTAAAAGGAAACAATCTTCACTTAACACATGGCCATAAAATGAATTCACATTAAAAATATTTACAACAAATGAATATAATAAACATGGAGAATTAAACTAACATATGCACAAATATGAACATCATACAATAAAGTGTACTTAGCTTGGTATTGGGGGCCTCCAACCTTGCTGGTATATTGTTAAAATACTCAGCTACATCAACTCATTCACTCCATCAAACACAAAGAACCATGAAACAAAAGCTTTGTCTTCCATTATCTCAAAATAATAATCTTCAAGTTTTTCTACATGTTCCAACTATGAATGCCTCTATTTAAATAGGCAAAATAATAACCATATAAGATAAAAAGTATGAAACAACCATCATTAATGTTATCCCACTTCATCAGGTCGAAGCCATCCATTAATTACGAGAAGTCTGGAAGAATTCAAAAAAATCCTAAAACTGCACCTTTTTAATAGGGATTTCTGGGTGACAGGTCAAGTTTGACCAGATTTGACCGGGCTTGTATTTGCTCATTTTGACCGAAACAATAGATGTTCATCCATACGTGGTTCCTAAGCTTTCCAAATATGTATTAAGCCTACACCCAAGTGTCCTGCACATATCACTTTAATGGAGCTATTACGAGAATTTTCAATGCAGTCTAAAATTAATTTTAAAACCCAATTTTTACAAAAAATTCTAAAAGTTGAAAAACTTAATATAATTACTTGAACATGCAAAATAAGGGTAAAATGAAGCATATGTGAGTGGAGTAAGGTGGAATAAGTAAGTGGGTTTATGATAAACAAAAATGACCAAAATTGAGGGCCAAAAATACCCTAGATGCATTAGTTTAGATTAGGTAAACGTGGGTTTAAACCCTTGATATATGTAGTTTGGAGAGCCATGAGGTTTACTTAGGAGGGATGAGAGGCTTAGCATATAGTTTGAGAAAGGCTGAGTGTCCTGAAGGAACTGTGCAGGGATAAAAGATTATGTATGAGGTGCCCATAAGCTCCAAGATGGCTGAAGTAAAACCCTAGTAGAGGAAGGACACAAAGATCTATGCATGAGGCAAAACCTTCAGTCAAGGTTGAGTCCAAAACCATGAACTTTGGAGCTATGTTGTAGCTTCAAAGTAGGCAGAATTATGTGTCTCATGATGGTGAAATTGATATGGTGGAGGAGTTGATCCTAAAGGGATTAGGATAGTGTTTTTCATGCTCTAGATGAGGCAAACTCCATGCATGATCAATCCATAGTGTTAGATCTGTATAGAAGAGGAAGGGTTCAGACCTTAGATGGAGGGTTATCTTTGCAATCTAAGCCATGAATCTTATGATGATTTTCATAGGTATTTGTGGGGATAACATATCCAAAAGGAGGGTGAAACCTGAGAAAAAGAACAAGCAGAAGTAGGGTGCTATGTAAGGTATGGACTGGAATGAAGAGGAACCAAATATTGTGGATTATTCATAGGGTTTTGGACAAAGGTTTGAAGCAACATAAGTACAGATATCCTTGAGGATTCAAGGACTATTAGATGCTGTGTAATGGAATCCCTAGATCAGTCAAGGAGTGACTATATGTGGGTAGATTTATGTACCCTAACAAGAGTGAAAGAAGTAGTTGATGTGTCATAGAGGTAGGGAAGATCTATCATGCTCTAGGATCAATATTCTGATGTGACTAGAAGGTTGACAAGTGGGAAAATTTGGAAGGCCTTATGGCAATGACCTTGGAGAATCTAAGACATCGTGTAAAGGCAACTGAGTATTGTTCACAAATGAAGTTGTGAACAATGATTTTCAATTGCAGTATGAAATGGCTAGAATATCTTGAGTATAATGTTCATTAAAGGTGTTGGAAAGATGAAATTATATGTCTGGCTAGTGGCAATAAGTGTGTTGGAATTGATCTCAATAGTCATGTTAGGAGACCAAGTTGGGCAGTTGGAATTTCCGGACGATTAGCAAGTGTGTTGGCTTTGATGTCAACCATATTAGCATGGATGTATGTGCTAGCATGATGTTATGCAAGACAACATTGATGTCCACTAGGCTAGCAGTGATAGCAACAGATGCTATCATTGATGTGATTGGTGTGTCAAGCTTAAGGGGAGTCCTATGGTTGTTGCAGTCTCTGGTAGAGAATCACCATAGTAGCAAACCTATTGGAAAAGCCATAAAAATATGACTATGGTGGTTGGGCGTCCCATTATTTAGAAGATATTCCACCTTAAGAGATCAATTCATACATTCTTGGAGATAACATAGTGGGTTAGTTCTTGGAAATATCTTTCCAATGGTATGTGGAAGTCCATAAATGGATCTCAGGATCAAAATTTATTAATAACCAAAGTAAGTACCTTGAAGTCCTTAGTAGTAGGCCAAATTTCGGAACAAGGAAGAATTTCAGAATTTCATAGTAGAGAAGTAGGCTGAATTTTAGAGTCTTAGTCAATCGAAAGCAGGCCGAATTTTAAAACTAAGGAGGCAAGCTGGAATTTTGGAACCTCAAAACTTCAGAGGGCCAGAATTTTGAAGGTCAGAGCCTCGGGACTTTAGAAGGATGAATATCAAAACCCCTCAGAACTTCATAATTTCGTAGCAGGACAAATATTAGAACTATGTTGAATATCAAAGTAGGCAGAATATCAGAAGTAGGGAAAACATCGAAACCCCAAATTTTGGAAGGAGGCTCGAGATGTCGGAAGGTCTAAATATTGAAGCCTCAGAGGTTTGAAACTTCGGAACCTCAGAACCTGGGAACCAAGGAAGGTTGAAGCTTCAAAACTTTGGGATTTCAGGACCTGTTAACTTCTTATTAATGCATTCTTTTGAAATCCTTGAGGGTTGCGGGGAGTAGATATTAAAAAGGAAATCATTTGCAAAACTAAGGACCATGGGACCCTTTCTCTCTTCTCGAATAAGACACATGGCAACAGGTGATTGGCCCTTAGGAGCTGAAAGTGGAAGATGACATCAACATGACGTGGTTGTATAAAGGACACATGGTATTCAATTTCAACATTATTGGGTGACCTAATGGGGAAAAATCTTGGTGACACGTGTCACCACTAAGGAGATGCCATGTGGAGATGATGACGAGAGAATGATGTCATTTGAAAGCATATCAGAGGTCGAGATTTCATAACTCCACTGTAATTTCATTTTGAGAAAAATCCCGATACCAAAGAGATTTGGTGTAGATTTTCATTTTATCATGGAGACCCAAATAACCAAGGATGTATAGAAAGGCTTAGCACCTAAGTGCTGTGGACATTCCATGTGGGGAGTATATTACGGAGGTCAGAATTTCATAACTCCTCCATAATTGCATTTTGGAGAAAGCCTTGATACTAGGGAGCTTCAATGTTGATTGGCGTTTGGTCGTGGAGCCCAAATAACCAAGGGCAAAGAGAAAAAACATAAGGATATAGGCCCCCAAAAGGATTTTGAAGGACTTAGCACCTAAGTGCTATGCTGCTGGTCACAACACCCGGTCCTGTGGTGGAAATGTGATAAGAGGTGAAGAAAAAGGGGCTAAGGCCAATATCGAAATCTCATGATTTCATAATGTCCAACTTTAACAAACTTACGATATGCGGGGCTCCGAAATCCCAATACAAAGGTGTATGAAGCCACTAGTCACAAGACCCGGTCCTACGGCAGAAAAAAATTAAGAGGCTAAGCAAAATGAGCTAAAGGCCAGAATTGGAATTTTAGAATCTTGTGCTAAGAAAAAGGGGCTAAACCATGTGCGAAAACCATGCATAAAACCATAGGTAGGTCTGCCCACCTAATATAGAGTCCAAAAGAAAGGATATAACACAACCCAACAATATTGCAGTACATAGGAGTATGAAGGGTGTATGGGTTGGAAGCTAAGAGTAATAGTGCACAAAAGAGTTGATCGCTGGAGTAATGGCAACTGCATAGATCATTGAATCAAGAATAGATAAGACCACGGTTGTAAAGGATGAAATAATGGAGTCTTCCATGAGCTGAGACAAGCCATCCCTGATCTTGCGTGCACACTACAACGGATTAAATGAAGAATAGAGCCTTAGAACAAAAGATTTGATTACATCAAGAAGAAACATGCATGAGGCACATGTTAGTCTCTGGAAGATAATTTAGAAGTATGTCCTAAGCGGTAAAAGAGCCATATTGTCAGTACACGCTGAATTTAATGGAAGAGATCCTTGAGTCTACAGTGTGACTGAGATTTGTTTCTCAGTAGGTTGAAAGGCACTCAGGTGGAAATTCCTTACATCAATTAATATGCAAATGTAGTTGTTGAGCAAGAGAAAATGCTCAGAAGCCCATGCTCTAAATTTTGATATGATCGCAATAGAAATGTATCAAACACAACAGTAGGAAGGAGTATCAAGTGTAGAAGTGCATTCAAGCAATGTGAATGGCGAAGTGATGGCTAATAGAGACAATAATGATAACTATGTTTCAGTGAAACAAAACCCAAGATTGCACTAGATAAAATTGGGGGGAAGCAACATTGTTTCTAGAGAGCGGTGTGGAGAGATATGTGGGTGTGTGTGCCATGTTGAGGAAAGGCCATGCCCACCAGGGCTGCAGTGACAGGATGAGAGTGCTTATGCAGAGGAAAGATACCTAGAGAGAGCCTGCGCTTCTATGTGAGAGCTTAAGAAGAGCCTGTGGAATAGAAGGGGCTGAGTGTTGAATGTATGTTGTTGAGAGCAAAAGGTCGAGAGATAAATGTATGTTGTTGAGAGAAGAAGGCTGAGTGTTGCATTTTTATCTTGTTGAGAGCAAAGGTTGAGATCTTAACATATGTGTTGAGAGCAAAGGGACAAGAACAAGAGTACTGCATGGGTCGTGTGTTAGTGAATGTTGTTGAGAGGAACAACAGGCTGTTGCAGGGTGTACAGAGGAAAGATTGTTACATGGGCCAAAAGGTTGCTAAGGAGAATATAATTGATATGAGGAAGAGTAGCTACCATATACAGAGAGCATTAGTTCCTTATTGAGTGTGGGTTGGAGCCTACATACCAGAAGTTGGTGCTTCCATCTATAGTGGGTGTCTGAGAAGGCTTGGGGGTTGGTGTCTCTTGCAATTTTTTTCTTGCATAAATCAAAGGAGTTGCAAGTTCATTCTTGCAACGAATCCATGAATTTGGTGCTTTAGATGGTGCTTCTAGTAGGTCGATCAGGGGCCTGCAAAAGGAGGGATTTGGTGTGTAACAACACTGGTTAAAAAACTCATGTAAACATATATAAGGCCACGTTGATGGGACACATATTCCAAGATTAACATTGGGAAACACATCCTAGTGGGTGTTCATTTGGTTTATTATGGATAAGGAAATTGGTAAAGGCAATGGCTAAGGCTTTGGAAAGGAAAAATGGCATTTTTGGCACATTTATATATGAAAATAATGGAAATTAGGAGAAAATGAAGGGGAAAGGTCATGGGTTGCATGTGAGGAGGAAATTGAAGGAAAATAATGGAAAATGAAGAAAATAGAGGCCTAATTGATAAAAATGCTTCTGATGATCAATTTGCAACCTTTTGTCAATTAAGCTTTGGAGCTCTCTCATTATTATCTCTCTCTCTCTCACTCTTGGATACTTGGAGTTTTCTTGGAGCACTTTGGCATTGGATCAAGAAAGGCAAAGAAGGCAAGAGGAAGCAGAGATCAAGCAACTACAACAATATTCTTTGTAGGTTTCAATTTTCATTTGTATTTTCCTGCTTGGATTTGGCATGCATGGTATTGCATGTGGTTCTTTTGTTGTTATGGCATGGGTTTTGCTAGGTGTGACAGTGTTTTTAGCCTAGCCTTTCCATTTCCGAATAGCCATGGTGTGATGGGGTTCTCATGTTTTGGTTGAGATGGATTGCCAGATGGATTCGAAGCTGATTGAGGTGGATCTCTAAATGATAGAACACATGGCCTAATGGTCCTTGTAGAAATTTTAAATAATATGAAACTTATTCACAGAGATTATCCTGATTATACACTATTTTCGGAATGCATGCATAATACATAACCTCCTCTACGTTGATCATCAATTTGCGGAATTAAAGAAACAATCACATGCGCACATTGAAACATCAATCACACATATCAACACAATATGTACTGGGGAAAGCATACAGCTGAAAACCCCTAACTATCTGTATATTATATTGATTGAAAACATGTAACAATACATAGTACAATACTCCTCGTAAGTACTTAGTACTATCTCCACCTGTTATACACAAACTAGCTCAGATCTGAATCAATCACAGGTTCAAATCTCCTTCGCTGCTTGCCTGCCTCCACTGCGCAATCCTGCATGAGAATAGATGAGAATGGTTGATCCAAACTCGTATTTCCCTTGTGTTGCGCTATGCAATCCTCATTGGCAATCTCAATCCACTGATTGTGAAAATCTCATGCACAACTATAGTCACAACTGACAGCTGTCTTGCCCTTTCACTCACCTCTAACACTTGTCTCCACTGAACTGTCCATGCACTAAGTTAACTGATGTATTCTTT
>APFE030693062.1:11895-25294 GCA_000404065.3 Pinus taeda | reverse complement strand
AACAAAAATAAATAAATAATTAGCACAACCCCGTGGAGGGGGCAGAAACACTAACTAAGAAGAAAGCATCGGAATCCAACACCTACTGATTTTCCAGCCGTCATCTCTATTGAGATTGTTCGGCCTCTTTTGAATCTCGATAGCTTCCCTAAGTTTACGATGATGGAACTGAGGAATCTTAGCCACAACCTTGGCCTCCTCAATACATACCTGATGCTTGGTCTTTTCTACATGCTCTGCTAAAGCCGATGACTTGGATCTCCCTTAGGTCAGCAGCATGCTCGCAAATCCTTTGATGGATGGATCACCCTGTTTCCCCAATATAGGGGGTCCCACATGAACAAGGGATCAAGTAGACACCCTTCATGTCCTTAGGGTTAACGAGATCCTTCACCGATCTAAGGGACTTGCGAATGGTGTTGAGGGGCCTAAAAGTTGAGGGGATATCAAATTTCTTAAGGATCCGAGTGATCTTGTCCGTGGTTCCTTGGATATAGGGAAGATTGACACCTAGACGACGCTCTTTAGGCTCTTTCTTAATCAATGCACTTTTTGAGGCTTTATGGAAAGCCTTCTGACCAAGGTGTCTACTATATCCATTCTGAACAAAGACATTAAGGAGATGGTATTTCTCCTTATCAAAGCTCTCCCCATCAGAGATCCTGAGGGCACGAGTGGCCAGGGTGATAAGAACACCAAACTTTTGAGCAGGGAAATGACGGGAATCGGCATGAAGGTACTGCTCAGTATGAGTTTTCTTACGGAACATAGAGTGGGAGAGAGAGCCATCCTTATTCCAAGATATAAGAATATCCAGGAACGGGAGGCACCCATTGACCTCTTTTTCCATGGTGAACTTAATGGCCGAGGACCGGCTATTGAGGTGATCAAAAAACCGATCCAGCTCCTCAGGGCCATGGGGCCAGATGACATTAGTGTCATCCACATACCTTTTCCAAATCTTAGGAAAAGGTATGTTGGACTCTAGCACAAGTATGTTGGAAATAGTCCCTAGACGCAGGAATGCATGCTTTTGGGAGCATCCAGAGCTCTCTGGACATTGGCATGCCCATAACATGAGAGCATCCAAAGGTTTAATAACTTAAAAACTCAGTGGGGCCCAGGGGCATGATACCTGAGTGGTTGGGATGGCTCCTAGGAGTGTTGTTGAGTGGAAGTTATGTTGGATGCGTCTCCATCGATTCCACTTCCTTAAGGTCACTTGGGAGGTTGAATCATATCATAGTATCCTCTCGTCACATGTTTACCCCGGTTGGTCAGTTACTTGGGTAGATGTGTGAGGAGGGTGTTACATGGTGCTTCATGCTACTAGGTACTAGCAAATAATGAACTGGATTTGGTGCTTCCTGTGAGTGGTGGCTCATAAACATATTGATGTAATAGAGTAGGTGATCCTATTTTTACATCAATAACAACAACAAGATTTGGTGGTTTCTTCTCAAAATGGTTTCCACATTAAACCTCCTTCTCCCATGTGTTTGTTACTCATGATGTGTATGCTTGTATTGGTTGATATGGGTGCTGTTATGGTTTGTTATTGGTTTCTATCATATAATGGATGCCAAGTTTGAATGAGTAAAGATAAAGTAACATAAAATTTTAAATTAACCTTAATAATAATTCACCACCCCTCTCAGTATTAACATTGTTTCCAATAATTGGTATCAGAGCTTGGTTCCTTTAGGAATAGATTAATCGCTAGAAGGTAGATCAAAGGGAAATACTGGCTAATCAAGTTTGGCTAACTGTAGAAGGAGTTCCATTTTTAAATGGATCATACTATAAGCTCTAGAATATCAGAATGGAAGCCTACTTGATGGTAGTCAATGAAGAAATTTGGTTGTCTGTGATATATGGAGACATGAATGAGTTCAATATAGAAGCCAAGGGAATCATCATGAAAGGATTGTCTAAGCCAGATGCTGGTAAAGTGAGGCATTGTGAGTCAACAAGAGAAATGTTGGACAATTTTCTATGTCTATATGGAGGAGAAATCTACACAACTCAAGAGGAGGTCGAAGAACCTTTCTGCTCAAGCAGTGAACCTAAATCTCTAAAGGCTGCTAATAATGAGAAGAAGAGAAGGAATAAGTCGATGAAAAAATCTAAGAAAAGAGATGTTGAGAAGATTGAAGATGCTCCTCTTAATGGTCAAATTGCTTCTCATCACTCTCGAGATGATGATGAAAAATCAAAAGAGAGGCCAGGTTGCTTAGAAGGTAAGTGATCTGAAAATGTGAAAGAATATCATTCTTTGACACTTGACAAGATTGAAAATGGGTGTTTTAAAACATCATGTTAATTTGGTGTTCCTTCAAGCACGAATTAACTCACAAGTGAGAATTAACCATAAAGAACATAACACAAATAACCATGCAAACATCAGGAACAACGGCACGAAGTTTGGTGACGGAGTTCACCCCTCCTAGACGATGTCTCTGGGCCTTGCTCAAGAGGTATGACTGCTCATATTTCAGTATTTAAAAAGAGGTACATCAATTTGTTGTTTACAATTGTAGTTATTTCCCCTACAAGGAAATGTTCTCCTACAAAGAACTCTCACAATATACTTGACAATCTGTAATCAACGTGTCATCTACAAGAAAATAAAGAGTCTCCTGCAAGGACTCTAAACATCAACAAAAATTGAGAAATCATTCAATTACTTGTCTCAACTTGACTTGGAGAGACAATGGTTCATGTATTGACTTCTGAAGAATTAGCTGCTGCAACTGTCGAACATGCTCTTCCGATGATTCTGGAGTGCACCAAAACCCCTGTTTTAGATCTTCAATCACCCAATTTGACTTCCATATGACTCTAGAATGCCAAAAACCAACTCTACTCCAGAATGGCTCTCAACACCACTTCTAAGATTGACTTTCCTCGGTCTTCGAATGGCTTCCTCTTCCTTTGGTGCATCGAAATTTTTTTATAAGGTTTTTGGAACTCTAAATTTAGATTTTGGTTGTAAATGTCACAATAACATTACAATTCGGGTTATTCGAATACATGGAAATGTGGCAAGGTTATAACTATACAATATAAAATTAACCATAAACTATGCGCCATACCACAAATATGGTTTCAATCGAAGTCTAATCATAGACTTACTCCCACGCGGTGGTATGATATATGAATTGTATTAACATATTGTGAAACTTCCGCCCAAACCATATCATATGGTTGCAACAAAACAACATTTCCTTACCTTTACCCCCGCATATTTTACTCTGTTGACTTTGCTGATGGCATCAACAATGCATGGACGTTTTGGCATTGTGTTATTGGTGAAAAACCTCGCCAACTGTGTTGTTGTATAGTCTCCATGCCAAGCTGGCTGATCTCGTGGCATTATGGTTACACATCTTAAAATCTTGTGCCATAGTTATAACAAACATAGGCTTAATGGTTTATGATTTGACTTCCGTGGCTATATATGTTAACAGCATACCATATTAACCCCATCAACCTTGCTACATTCGAACATATGGTTGTCGACTTTGGTATATCTTCCACCCGAACCATATGGTTGTAATAATTATGCACTGACGTGTGGATGTTGTGGTACACATAATCTGGTGGCATATGACTTTAACTCCGCATATTTTAGACTGTGAATATATCAAACTTCCTGCAGATATACCATATCAACGCTGTGTGTCATATGACTGTTATAACAAACTCCCCAACGAATAATGCGTGAAACTCTGTGGCATGTCCCTTAACCATTGACATGTGATGCATCCAACGGTCATGATTTGATCCTATGTTTAGTTGTAACACTTAACACAACTCTTACCAATATAATATATGTGTTGGGTTTGGTGGGGCCACCAGGTTGGTAAGCTCTGCCAACCCTTTCCCCCACATTCAACCGAATGACACCATAAATAATATAACTTTGCTTATGTTATACAAAGCTATGTCGATGGTACAATAGTAAAGATTTTGTAGTAACACAATGGAGGTTGCGGATTTAACCCCAGACTCTGCCCATTTGACTTTGTGTTGAATTTGACCTGTGTTGACTGCCAGGTGTCAAACTGTGGGATTGCCACCTGGCTTGCAAGGCCTAACTTTTTTGACCTATTTGAGAATAAACTTTAGCGGGTGTTTTCTCCGGATATACCACCGGAATCAGCGCGATGAGCTTTTCAACTTGGTGTTGATTTTTTAAGTATCTAGCACTATAAAATTCTAAGCATGTCGTGAATTGTTACTATCTACGACCATCTTGGTATTCAACCATTACATAGCAAACTTCGACTAGACTCAACACGATCCATCCTAGATCATACCTCCCAACAAAAGGACTTTTGGACCTCCAAAAGTTTATTACAATCATGATTTTATTACATTCAAGCATCAATATAAAAACCATCTAGACCCTATTACAGACTCAACTTGGCCTACTGATGTGAGGAAAATTCACAAACACACAATTACACATATGACATGAAATCTACCCAATTCCAAGTAGGAGATTTCTCTGGAGACTTACATTTTTCTTCTCTATTTTTCTTTGCTTCCTCTCGCTTTGCTTGTTTTGGTGTCAACTCATGTGGTAGCATCAGACATGTGCTCTTCGAATTTCCTTTTAGCTTGCATTGTAGACAAAATATTAATCCTGAGTCTGTATTGTTCATCTTTATGCTAGATCTTTATGAGGTCTACTTCGATGATGTTGAGTTTTTTCCTGATTGTATCAAAGGATTTCCCAAACTTTTCTTTACCTACAAGGTCACGTCATCCTTCTGTGGATGACTCTTTGTAGCATGCACCTTCTTGCTGTAAACCTTCTTCTTCTAGCGTTACTCTACACGATGTGTGTTACTCCCACAGAAAGTAAATGGATATATCCTTTTAATAACTTTCATAATAAAATTTTGATTGAAAGACTCACCTTTTGAATCACTGCTGGAATGATTCATCTTCTTACCTTTCCGATCCTAAATATTCTTTGGCATTAGCTCAGGATGTAAAGACCAACATCGGTATACGATATGACCTCTCTTCCCACATTGGTCACAAGTTGACTGGTCATATCCCAATCCTTCGTATTTAGGCCTTTCTTGTACTGAGATTGGTTGGAGTCTACCTTGGTCATGCTTGCCAAGGCCTTGTCCTTGCTGATATACCATCTTGTTCATTAACGTCATACCCATTCCTTTGGTATGCTTCTAGAAATTTCCAATCTCAGGATTGCTGCAAGACTCTGTTTCTAAAACAATTTTTAGAGATGATGGTACATAAGGAAATTCCTCAGAAGATGAGGAAAAAGTACCAATGGCTTCTTCCTTTGATTGCGCTTGTGGAGTGGTAGATAGAGATGAAATTTCTTCATCTTCCTAATGAAGTGGAGGCACTTCATTCTCTCCTACAATGGATGGACTTCAAATTGAAGGACTGCTCCTCTTTCAATTCTTCTGCAAGACTTCAATCTTCACTTGAAGTCTTTCTTTGTCTTCATGCGAAGCTTGCACCATGTGTCATAATGGTGCATTTTCCTGTTGATATTGCTGGTTGATATCTTCTATTTCTTGCAATCGAATATGCTTCGTGCTTTTACCCATTCTTACACTATGGTGAAAACCTGCTGTGATACCAAAAATGATTTGAAAATGCGGAAGAAGATCGTTCTCTGACACTTCACAAGATTGAATATGGGTCTTTTAAAACATCATGTTAATTTGGTGTTCCTTCAAGCACAAATTAATTCACATGCACAAATTAACCATAAAGAACATAACAAAAATAACCACACAAACATCAGGAACAACGACACAAAGTTTGGTGATGGATTTCACAATGAGAGTACCCCTAGTACTAATGAAGAAGGGATACCCCTTAGACCTGTCGAAGACTCCATGGACACAAAGATGGATTTAGCTCTCTGTGGTGGCTCATCCAACACCTCTGATAGTAAAGAAAATGATCGAGATGAGAGGATCTATTTGAGGAAGAAGTTGATCTCTACTCTAAAAGATATCAATGAGCTATTAGAAGAAAATCTCAAGCAAGAGGAGCACTTGCATGAGTATGATCTTGAGAATGAGAAGCTGAGAATAGTTGATCTAAATGCTCAACAAGAAGAAGCTAGAAGATTGAATGGAAGGCTAACCATTCAGCTAGATGAAAAAGAAGCTCACTATAAGATACTACAAGTTGAAGTAGTCTCATTAAGACATGACTTAGAAAATTCAAATAAAGAGTTGTCTCAATAGTAGAAGCTTGATGACAACACAAAGGATTTGAATGAGATGCTTGCTGAGCATAAACCCCTCTCATCAAATCTAGTTTAGGTTTCAAAGAAATACCAAGCTCCAAGATTGTGAAGCCTGAAGGGTCAAATTCTGAGGTAAAGGCAATTTGAGGTTCCAACAACAACAAAGGTAAATAATTTGTTGGGCAACAGTAGAAAGGGAAGAAAATGAAGCAACAAAATGATAAGAAGCAACAACAAGTAGAGCATAATAAGAGAACCAAACAACAAGAAGGAACATTCCAAGGTGGTAGTGTGGTGCAAGTAAATTCTAAGTGTGGACACAAACAATTCCTCTAGCTTGAGAGAGTGGGTCTAGCCACAAACAAATAATCTATGGAATCTCTATTTAAGCTAGAATCAAATAATAAGGCCTACCTCTTAGTACGCTATTCTGCTTGGTGATGATCTTGCTTCCTTGCTCCAGCTATCTTTTGTTTCCTTCCTTCGAACACCTAAAACATGTAAACAACAACAAACAACAAACGTGATAACATACAAATTGCATTCAACCTACTTAATAAGTCAAGAAAAATTAAGCCATAAATATGTAAGATGACATTTCATGTAGGAAATCAATCGATAGTTGCATCTATATTAGTTCAAAAAGAGATTACAATCGATGTCTTGACGTTGTCGTTCTCCTCCGACGTATCCGGGTTCCCACACACTTCCGCTAGCATCTCATGGATAGCCCCAACAATGATAGTCTCAAGGCTCTTCCCTTTATTCTTCAAGTGAAACCAAACTCACAATTCTCCCTTAAACACAAACTAGAGAGCTACAAATTATGGGTAACTTGCTGATTACTCCAAAATCAAAACTCCAACCAGAACTTAATTAGAACTAGCTTTTGCTTGGGAAGAAGAGAGGTTTATATAGCTTGGATGGAGGGGAGATGGTTCCTCTTCTCATGGGAGAAGGCCTTATCTCTTGGATTAGTTCCATCCTAATAGGGGAAAGGAGCCCAAATTGACCTCTTCGACTCCATTCAGCCTAACCATTTACCAGACTTCTTTAACGAAGCTTCTAGAGCTGGAAGCTTCGGCTCCATATTTAAAAAATTTTCCAAAAGAGGATCAGCGTGAATGAGAAAGGGCTCAGTCGATTTGATTGGGGCTAGGGACAGTTGTAATCCCTGCATATCGACGTGAGGAGGACACGGGTCATTAGCGTCGGTCTTGTAAATTGGGATAAAATAAGATTTTTGGGAAATGATGCAAAAGGGAATTGTTCTACTCATGAAGAGGGACACACTGGGATTTCCTTCATGATAGGAAAGCATGTTGGATACATTGTAAAGGTCCTCTAGGATCATAGGTGGGGAGTACAGGGACAGTGACAAAATGTTGTGTAATAGATGCCCCCTAAAGCGTGTAGTCCGAACTAGAGTGAGGGGTGAAATGCTTTATAAGTGGAAGCGGGGAACCAGAGTCCGTCATCAAAAAACTTGCAAGCAAGCATAGATACATATATATCACTGAAAAATCTAAATAGTAATGCATGAATCATGGTATGGACCCAGCCATCTAGAGAATGATGATGTAAATGGATCTAAGGCATGGGTGCAACCATCCAGCAGAAAAGATCATAATGAAACCAAGGTATGGTCACAACCACCCATTAATGAGAAGGATCACATATAGTAACTCATGTTATGGCCGTAGCCATCCATCTAAAAGAGACATGTATATCAACATGACTATGTCACATCGCCTTGCAACCTAAACTTGTGTAATCTTAGCCCACGGTCTTGCGCTCCAAATGGCCCGATCAGAGTACAAATCCTAACATGTGAATGAATGTGTTGAAGTTGAACATGATAAGAAGTTGCTTGATTACCAGTCAATGATTTGAACAGTTACTAAGCACAAGAGAAACTATCAATAATGACAATGGATCTCAAGGTATTGGTGGCACAGTTCACACAATGTGAATAAATGAACTGATGTCGAACACCTGTGAAATCACCTGATCGAAAGCCAATGATGTGAACTTGTCATCGAGTGTGAAGAACTTTCCCATTAGGGCATGCAAGCTCTAAGGTATCGGAAGGGAGTCTTTCGGCCAACTTCCTGGATAATGAGATGAAGTCGACAAGAAGTGACCATGTCAAAGGAGGGCCATGATGTATCCCACATCATCGACACGAGACAAAGGGATGGAAATGATTTCAGATGATACAGAGAATCAAGAGTAAGTGTAACTGCAAAGGAACTAACTCTTGAACATATTGACGACATGATTCTAGAGTTTGGAAGCTTTTGGATCCATAGGATTAGTGGTCATGATGACGTGGCAGAGATAAAATGGAAGGCAAAAATGAACGGCCCAACCCAGGAAGGTCAATGATGAAAAGGAGGATATCCCAACCCGACACAAAACAGAAAGTGTCATGTTCAAGAGTGAGCTGCCGACACGACTAATAGAATTTCTGATTTCCCCCCACCATTTCTGGCAAGTACCCCAATTATTTTTTATTGCAAGCTTGAAGGGGAGAGCATATTGTCACACTGTAAGTTCATCCTTTGGATGAATCCGACCTAGTAAGTTTAAAGAGACCTAGGAAGGAGAAGCTCACATTCATCATGGCGATGAATCCAATGTCGTTTAATGTTTTAACAAGTCCGACAAAGGGCTAACTCGGTGTCTTTTTCATGTTTATAGAGTTTGAAATAGACACAGAAAAGAAAATTCCACACGGTCCCTTTTTGTACATTTGTGTCTCTCCAACCCGAAAAGGTAGAAGACGATACTTGAGAGAACCGCTTGACCATTTTAGTCAAGGAGTACCTTTTTCGTAAATATTTTATCCCAACCCAAAAAAGGGGTAAATGATATTTCACAGCATTTAATGAGTTCAAAAATGACAAGAGCTCAGAAACCTTTTCATGTTTTAAGAGTCGGAAAAGAGTTGAAACCAAACCCCCTGTTTTTATTCTCTTTAATGAGTCAAAAAGGGAAAAAATACTCGACAATATTTTCAGCTTTTACGAGTCAGAAAAGAGCTTAAAGGTGAATCGTCTTGGAGGAAAGACTAGTATAAAGGGTAGCAACTAGTTCTGACAATGGATGAATTTCTCAAAACATGTAATGGTCAAGAGGCTGGCTAATAAAACCACTCATTGCTACGGTTCCTGAGGAAAGGAAAAAAAACCAAGTGAAAGCATATGATCAGCCAAAGAGATGGTGGCGATGGAATAAAACAACCAAGGCTCATCTAACAGAAATTAGCTGATTAAAACAACAATCATGAGATGTAAATCAGGCATGAGTTCATTTTTACACAAGCTTGAACCATGGAGAACTCTGCTTGAATTTAGTTACATGTTTACACAAGCTTGAAATGAAAAACTATGCTTGAGATAAGTTTACATGCCCCCAACATAATGACTCAATTTGAGGTACACGGCCCCCAAGCTTTATTTCATTCAACTAGGTGAATAGAATTAAGGTTCACTTTCGAGATCCAAGAAAGACTCGACTAGGATTTCACGAGATCTGAATCGAAGACTCGATTTGGAAAAGGGAGTTGTTTCATTTTTTTAACGAGGTTGACACAGTAAAATAACTATCCTCGGACTCCATGATTCATTTTTTAACAAGCTTGACACAAGACAAGGAACGATGCTCACATCCCTTGTTTCATTTTTTAAGGAGCTTGACACAAGACAAGGAACTATGCTCCACACTCCTTAATTCATTTTTTAGCGAGGTTGTCACTAGAAAAGGAACCATCCTCATGACTCCTTGTTTCATGTTTTAATGAGGTTGACACAAGACCACGAACTATCCTCACGACGTCTATTCATGACTCATAAGAGAACATGGCTCCCAATAGGTCTTCACTAGATAGAAGAACCATGCTCTGGGAGGAATATATGTCATTTGGTACGAAAGACAGATCAGGTTCCAATGCCCCTAATACATAATGTACAGAATGGGTAGCCACATAATTGACCTATGGCGGGGAAGGGACAGCTTGAAAACAAGAGCTGATAGGGGATGATGGTTGCAAAGGAGGCACCTGGTTACCAATGAATGACAATTGATTAATGGTCAATATTCTCCCTTCACGAAGAAAACAAACCACACAGAAAAGTGAAGAAACAAGAGCTCCCATGACATAAACATAATCACATCCAAGGAGAAGAATGAAATCTAAGGGACCTTGGACTACCATCACATCTAAATAGATGACCTTTCCTCCCAAAGTAATAGGGAACTTCGGAAGGACCCCCAAGGGTTGACTGGTTCCTCTGTTGAAAGCCAACAGATTCTGAGTGACAGGCACAGGCTATGAGGAGCCCAAATCTTGCCAAGTAGTAGAAGACATGATGCTAACAAACAACCTTCATCTAATATAGTGCCATGTACTAACATATTATAGGCTTGCACTATAATCTGGAAAGGCACATAAGATGGGAGGCGGAAAGCATTCAATTGAATCCAATCAAAATAAATGACATAATTACCTGGTGGGATTATCATATGATTTCCCCCATGCCCTACAGAAGAAGGAGAAGGACTCTGTTGAACAACTGGGATGGGAGGGTCACTCTTCAATTCATGAGAATATGAGGAGACGAGAAGAACACGAGCAATATGATCACTACTCTCTTTGGGAACATAGTGAACAACTGAAGGCGAAGCCAAGTTGACACTCTTTTCGATCACTGGTCAGTCAAGAACAGACACAAGAGAGTCATGCTTAGGAAGAGCAGGATGGGCAAGAGAAAAATCAAAGTCAATCTCTTTACCAACTAGGAGGGGGTTAGAAGAAAGCCTCTGATAACCAACATGAAATTGGGGTTGAGGAGCTGTAAGATTTCCAAAATTTTGGAAGCTTTATCCATAAGAGGACAAAGGTGAAGAAGATGCTTCCTTTCACATAACCTACAAGGGAATCTAATCTTTCCTTTCTCCTTACCATCACTAGATGAAGATGTAGCATCGACATGATCTCTAGAGGTCGACGGGGATGGTTGATTCAGGTCTTGAGACCATATGTTGGGTACCTATAATACTAGTGATTACCCCATTACTATTGTAGTTATACCCCTTATTAATATTGTTGTGCCCCTATTGTCCCCATATTGTTTTAACTGTGCCCATAGGAATCTCTCTATTATTATTTTGTGGCTTTATATTATTATTGTTAGGTCGGTTGGGGTTATATTGTGACTCCTTAGACTCCTATATATAGAAAGGAGGTTTTGTCTTATTTGAATCATCCAAGAATTGTTCATTTATGTAATGTAAAGGAGGTTTCCCCCTCGAAGAGGCTGAATTCTAAGGTGTTGATCTATCTTTTCTATCTTTCTTGAAGTTGGTTCCATAACATTTGGTATCAGAGCTTTGGATTCTAGGGTTTCGCTGCTCCAAACAGGTCATCGTGGCATTTTCGCTATAACTTTTTTTCTACAATGTTTCAGAAGTTGAAAAAAAAACCCATTTGAGAAGACATCATGCTAAATCTCAGATCCGAATTTCAGAGTTTTTTGCACTATATTTGCGGATATATGATCTGAGGAATTTGGTTTTTTTGTACTCTTGAATTACATTCCAAACAGGTGACCTGGGGAAAATCGTCATAACGTTTTTTGTGAGCATTAGATTGAAATTTCATAAGAAGGTGCAGAAAGAGGATGGACTGTAGTTTCTTCTATATATTTTTCAGATCTAAAGGTCGAAACAGTGAGTCATGGCACGTCGTATAAGTTCGCTCTACTGAACTAGTCTATATTTAGGTCACTGTGGGAGACTTCGCATAACTCTTCCTTGGAGAATCCAATTTGGACCAGACTAGTGGCATTGGAAAGAGGAAATAGAGGACTACCACAGGACGCAATTTCAGACCTGGATGTTTTGAAAGTACAAAGATACATCAGAGGCAATATCAAGCTCCTACAAAGTGAAAAAAAGGTGTGTAGATTCTTTTAAATTTTTGCTTAAGATTGGTTTGAAAATTTATTTTGAAGGAATTCAAAGGGATAGTAGAGCATTATTATCGATAACTGGTGCCCCAAGGAAAGAAAATGCAAACACTTAGTAAGGAACCTGAAAGTTCTAGCATGACTTATGAAGAAGATGAAGAAATGCTACATGATATATCAAAGTTACAAGAACAAGTGCAACAAATGTCACTCTCATAAAAGTTAACAGAAGCTAAGATAAATGGCGTGAAAGCTAAGATGAATGGCATGGAAGCTAAGATGGACAATTTGAAGATAGATTTGAACACAAATTTGAAGACAGGCATGGCAGATTTGAAGACATATTTGACAAATTTTCTACAAGAAATACTTACTAATGGCGAAAAGGTAGTAAAGGAAACTCATGATGCGAGCAAAAGAAATGTTAATCATGATATCATAGACTCTAATGTGGGATCGAAGACCCACCGTATTCCAAAAATTGATATGAGGAAGTTTTATGGCAAGGATCCCGCAACATGGATATTACAGATGGAGCAATTTTTCAATCTCAATAATGTGCAAAACATACAAAAGGTACGTATTTTAACTTTATATTTGGAACCAAATAAGTTTGTATGGTATCAATGGCTTTTCTCCGTAAACAATTTATCACTTGGGAAATATTTACGGAAGAATTGATAGCACATTATGATGATACAAAAAGAACACTTTTTTTAGTCAATTGATAAGTCTCAAACAAAAGGGTTCAATAATGGAGCACATTGAGGAGTTCCAAAAATTGAACATAAGGGTAAAAGATATTCCAGAGGAGCATATTATTGATGTGTTCATAGGGTCTTTAAAGGACAATATCTAACATAATGTTCACCTTTGGGAACCTGATTCATTAGAGAAGGCATTCAGGTTAGCAAGAAAAATTGAAAGAAAAATTATGGCAACCAAGAAGCATACCACTCACAACTATAAAGATGGAAGTGTTGTCCCTAGTCTTCCACAACCTATAAGGTTGACACCACAACAATTGGAAGAAAAAAGAGCAAAAGGGTTTTGCTACAGTTGTGATAGTAAATACACTAAAGGTCATAAGTGTGCTGACAAGAAATTATTCTACATAGATTGTGAAGAGGAAGAAGAAAAGGAGCAAGAAAGGTTAAAAGAAGAGGATATACTCCAG
>APFE030693062.1:0-10201 GCA_000404065.3 Pinus taeda | reverse complement strand
GAAACAAGAACTCGACAGCTATGAAATCAATCAATTTCAGAGTATCTTATCAAGTGGAAAAACTTATCCGCTGAAGATTCCACATGGGAGGATGAGAATTTTATACAGAAGCATCCAAAACTACTTAAGCATTGAGTACAACACTTTTTGAAGGAGAGGGGCATGTTGGGTACCTATAATACTAGTGATTACCCCATTAGTATTGTAGTTGTATCCCTTATTAATATTTTTGTGCCCCTATTGTCCCCATATTGTTATTACTGTGCCCCATAGAATCCCTCTATTGCTATTTTTGTGGCTTTATATTATTATTGTTAGGTCTGGCTGGGTTATATTGTGACTCCTTAGACTCCTATATATAGAAAGGAGGTTTTGTCGTTTGAATCATCCAAGAATTGTTCATTTATGTAATGTAAAGGAGGTTGCCCCCTCGAAGAGGCTGAATTCTAAGGCGTTGATCTATCTTTTCTATTTTTCTTGAAGCTGGTTCCATAACACCATACCTCTAAGACTCCGGGAATGCTAGGACACTCTCAAAGGAGATGGTCACCCTTACACAACTTGCAAGGGAATTTGACCTTTCGTGGACAATCGAAAGGTTTTTCGACAGGAAGTGCATTTAGCGCAACAACTGCATGGTTTGCATCTCGCTTATCTGATTTATTCTTCTTCATCTTCTTCTCCTTCTTCTTAGCCTCCTGGTTACTGGATTTCAAACTTTCACCAGGCGAAGTAGAAGAGGAGGGTGAAGAAATAAGGGAAGAAGGTGAGAGGTCAACCTTAGAATCAACATGATGCAGTTCAAATGAAGGAGATGGCTAAGCAGGGGACGGGACACTCGGGACCACTGAGGTTGAAAATAACCAGATAGGTAAACCAATAGTTAATCCAGGGAGGGACGACGTTGCCGTATAAGGAGCACCAACATTTCCAAAAGAAGGAAAAGGACTAGGATTCCCATCCGAGGGGAATCCTTGAGTAGTAGACTCTGGGAATGTTGCCATTGGAGCACAAGTCCGTATTAGCATTGTCTAGTGCCGTAGCGAAGGACACTGCTATATTTAAAGACGTCGGAACATGTCTCTAGCCTAGAACACTAAATGTGAGCGGTAAGTTTCAATGCTTCCTTAGGTTAATTCAATACATTTTAACGATTTATCTTGAATTAAGTTTCAATTACAAGGCCCTACCGTTGTCATCTAACAAAAACACCTACATGCAGCTATATGAGAAAAGAAATCTTTGCCTTCGATGAAAGTAAACACTAATTGAGAGATAGGGAACACAAACTCAATGCAACAATCAAAGAATGAAATCTTTCTCTAATAAATCTCCTAAATGCACCAAATCTTCCCTTAACAACAAAAGAAGTTTGATTTCATTTCCAATGCTTATGATGATGCAATTCTAGCTTCTCAATGACGCTACTAATGCAATATTTTCGCTTAAGTAAACTAGAATGATGTTCTTCTTTTCATAAAATGCAAAATGAATCTTTCACATAAAGCACTTTAATGAAAATTTTCACAATTCTGAACAAACAAGCATCAATCAAACCCAAAGAATTATAAATGAAACTAAAAACAACTTATTCCTTGAATCGAACAAACCAAACACATAAATTCTTCAATCAACAAACTAAGCAATGTAATCTATGCTTGGAACGAGAAAAGAGACACTCGAAATAAGAGAAAAACTGAGACTCTTTCACTCATTCGATTGAAAATGAAGCAATGAGGATGTTGTGACCAAAAGATGGATTAAATGAAGCAACAAATAAGAAACTTGATACAATGAGTAAACAAACAAATGAACGGTAATTAACCTAGATGCCCTAGGGTCGTAGAAACCATCCAAAAAACTCAAAAAATCAAGCAATGAAACTTCAAGCCAATCAATCAATAAAAATTAGCAAATAAAGCATCCTAGTCACTTCCAAGTGGAACAATAGAGTCTGAGGGTCGAGACACCCTGGCACTGGAATGGGAGAAATTCTGATTTTTCTTAACTCAAGGACCAGAGTGCACTGCAAGAAAAAGGTCATTGGTGAGGGTCATGCCTGTGACGGACCTTTAAGGTCCGTCACCAATGTCGCATATGGTGACGATCTTTAAAAAAGTGTTGTTGTAAGTGTATATAGTGATGGTCCTTTAAGGTTTGTCACCAAAGCCATTTTCAATGACACTTTTGGTGAGGGTCGTTAAATGCCCGTCACTAACTCTCTCTTTGGTGACACTTTTGGTGAGGATTGTTAAAGGTCCATCACTAATTCTCTCTTTGGTGACACTTCTAGTGACAATATTTTATTGGCCGTCACCAATAATATTTTTGGTTACTTTTGGTGATGGTCAATAAATGTTCGTCATCATTGATCATTCCAATGAGTTTTTGATGACGCTTCATGCCTGTGACAGACCTTTAAGGTCTGTCACCAATGTCACATATGGTGACGGTCTTTAAAAAATCATTGTTGTAAGTGTATACAGTGATGGTACTTTAAGGTTTGTCACCAAAGACATTTTCAATGACACTTTTGGTGAGGGTCATTAAAGGCCCGTCAATAATTCTCTCTTTGGTGACACTTTTGGTGAGGGTCATTAAAGGCCCATCACTAATTCTCCTTTTGGTGACACTTCTAGTGATGATGTTTTATTGACCCTCACCAATGGTCTTTCTGGTTACTTTTGGTGGAGGTCAAGAAATGTGCGTCATCATTAACCATTCCAATGAGTTTTTGATGATGCTATGTACCTGTTACTATATTTTTTGTCAAAAGATAATGATTTAAGACCATTCTTGTAGAGTTTTTTTCATTATGTGTCCAAGGTCATAGTGGTTATAATAGTCAGTGAATTTGTTAAGAATTACTTTGTGTGTATCATTTCCCTCAAGTCATAAGAATATAGTTTTCCTATGAGTCAACACATGATTCATCTCTATTAGGTTTATTATCTAGCAAATTTCATTTAAATAAAGTTCCACTAGTGTGTGTAGGAACTATATTATTTAATACATAATCAAGATCTATCAATTCTATTAATGAGAGAGACCTAGCACTCCTCAACACTCATGGCACACCTTAACATGCTTTCGAACAATACACTAACATTCCTTGGTACCTTGCATGTCTTGGAAAATCTTTGTACTTGGAACATATTTGTACCTAGAACATCTTTCCATGAGTAGGATGCCCAAGCACATGTTGGCATGCCCTAGCATAGCATAGAACTCCCTTATCATGTGTTGGCATGACCTGTAGTCCCTAGCATGCCTTGGAACACACTGGCATAATATTGCATTGATAAACATTAACACTTGCCACACATTGGCACTTGGCATGTATTGGAACATATTATTAGTGTGCCTAGCATGCCCCTTTTGAAAAAGATAAAGTCCCAACGTATTAACCCTCTTATGTGTTCATTTCCTTGCATTTTAGCTTGGTTATTTCTTTTTTTCCTTGAAACTCCTTGACGCATATTGGCATACTCTGGAAACATGCACCTCCTAGCATGTCTTAGTAGTGGACATGCCTTGGCACTATTTGGCACATGTTAGCACACCCCAGAACTACCTAGCACACTCTAGCACTTCTTGACATTCCCTGATATTCCTTGGCATGCCTTACTCATGCTTAACATATATTGTCACTCCCTAATTTGCATGATATCTAGCACTCATTGACAGTCCCTAACACACACTCATATTCATTCACTTCAATGCATTTTTACCTAGTGATCCCTTGTGTTTTCCTAGTACTCCCTAACACTCCTCAGCATGCATTGGCACTCTCTAGCACACTCGATATGCTCTGCCACTTCATAGCATGCATCACACTCCCTGACGCACATTGGCACTTGGGAAGTCTTAGCATGTCTGACATGCGTTGATATGACTTGGTATGCTTTGGCAAGGTTTAATATTAAAATTATTTGAGATCAATTATTGGGAACTAGATGAGAAGAAACCGAGGAATATTTGGCACTTAGAATGCATTAACACTTGGCACTTGGCACCTAGTGTTCGTGTGCATAGCATGCCCCTCATGGAAAAGGTAAATGGATGACTTATTAACCCTATTATGTGCTCATTTCCTTGTAGTTTAACTTCTTCCTCCCTTTTTTTGCCTTGACAGTGCCTGGCATGCATTATCACACCCTTGTACATCTTAGCATGCCTTTTAGTTTAACTTCTTCCTCCCTTTTTTTGCCTTGGCAGTCATGACCTCACAACTAGCATTACATTTTTCCGTGACTTGGGAACCTTACATTCACTAGAAAACCTTGGCACTCACTGGTTGTCATGCTCTCTGTTATCCTCCACAATGTCCCAGGCTGATGAGGAGATCGACGGAGGTAACCACAGACCAAGATTTTAGTTTGGTAGCTAGCCCTACCAAACCAGAGAGGGCTCTCTCTATGGATTCACAACTAATAGATGATTGGAATGTAAATTATTTTAGGCTAGATAGCTAGGCTTAGGAGGGTTTTGGAAAATTTAGGATTTTGTTGCTGGATAAGGGAGAAAAACCAGGTAGCTAGGTCAGAGGATCAAAGGGTTACAACAACAAAGATATAAAGGAGAAAGGTAGCATTACTTTTGTGATGGATCTTAGGGTTTGTCGGTGTAGTGTAGTGTTTAGAAGAAGAAAAAGGTATTAATGAGCATGAAACATGAATTCATTAAGCAAGAAAGAAAGTAACACATAATGTTTTTTCCATCAAAACATAGCTTTATGCAAAGAATTTTGTTTATAAACTATAAGGAAAAACATTGAAGAAGTGATGAATGGAAAGAGAATATGAATATATTTCATATAAAGATATAACAAAGAAAAAATAACATCACAAACTTACTACACATGAATTCCTAGATAATAGTTGCAAACTGTGTCCTTTGATTTCCAGAAAATGTCGAAGTACAAGCTACAATAGTTCTCTCCTCTGAAATCCAACCCGTTCTATCACTGAGAAAAGAATACATAAAGACCAAAACAACATCTCCCCCCTCTCAGTGGTGGAATCCATGACTCTAGGAACTATTCCATGAGGTGTTCTAACCAAACCCTAATGTCTAGGGAAGTTAAAAACAACTTCTACAATTAACTTTGACTCCACCCTCTCTCATAAATGAAGTCAAATTTACATAAAAACAACTTAAAAAGACTAACCACACATTATTTACATTTACTTTTACCCCTCACATTCATCTACTTCAACCTTTTTACTTTTACTAAAGTCAAACTAGGAATTACAAAAAATTACACAGTGAAAATTTTACAAAATCTCAGAAATTTCTGGGTGTACAACGAGTTGTTGGAGGCCATTTTTGAGTGCCTTTCTGAAGTCCAAATCCAAATATGAAGCCTTTTATGTAAATATGGGAGAGTTTATATGTCTTTAGAGTATTTTATCACTCAAAATGACCCATTTTTGGCTGAGATGTGGCCATTATACCAAGGTGTCTCTAGGTGCATAACGAAATGGAAAAAGAGGGGAAGAAAGGTGATTTTTGGCCTCTTTTTTGAAAATTTCTCAAAAACTAAGCCCCAGACCAGGAAAGTGGAAAAATTGGTTTTGAAAGGGGGTCATAATATTTCTAAAATGTTGATTTTCCATCATTTGAAGCCCTGAGGAAGAAGTGCAGCGTGAGCTTGCTGCGATCCTATACAGAAAATTGCCAAAAAATTGCAAGTCTACATGAGTCTGCACCAAAACACAAAATATTCTCCAAATCCTCCCAAAATTTGTTGAGAGATGCCTAATGAGGTATGTTATGCAATAATGGATGCATCAGAAAGCAAATCTAACTTACCCTTCTCCTCCTGGTTGATTAGGGTTTCCTTGAGTTTTTCCTTCAATTGCTTGATTTTGACCTTGGCAACCTGATTCCTTGTGTAATAATGGATGGAAATTTTCTTTTGAAACTTGTTATCCATGTTGGCCTTCTCAAGGAGCTTCTAAAGGTGGAAATTTACTTTTTCAAGCCAAAACTCCATGTCCTCATTTATTTCCATGGCAATCCTCTCTTCAAAGGTTAATTCTTCCATTGGTGGCTTTTGTTCTCTTTCCCTTTGAAGTGCCTTCCTAGGAACCCATTGTCCTTGGTCTCTTCCTTGCCACATGTCATTCATGTTGCTCAGTGTCCTCATGGTCCACCACTACCTTTCCTTTCATCTTTTGTTTCTTGACTTTGAATTGCTCTTTCTCCATGAATAGTTGTTTTGCCTTAAGTTCACTGTTTTCTTGCTCAAGGAATGAAATGATGAATTTGGCCCTTTCCAAATTGTCCTTGAGCTCCATGATCTGAGAATCCTTCTCTTTTATGACTTGTTGCAAGTTTTAATGCTCATCATGTGCCTCCAAGTCAACTAGGTCAAAGTTATGCTCAATGGGATCCTCATCATGCAAAGAAGCCTCATGATGTGATAGTGATCCATGTTTTGCTGATGTAGTAGGCTTGGCCCCTTCCTCAATTTGAGGAGAAAACACAAGGATTCTGCCTCTATGATATGTCTTAGTCACCTCAGGCATAGGTGTCTTGGAAACCTCATCATGTTTTCTTGATGACCCCACCTCCATGGGTTGTACTGACATGGTTTGGTGCTGGCTTGGTTAAGTTGTTATATGTGTTTTCAAGGCTGCCTCAATGAAGGTGTCCCATGTCATGTTATTATCTTTCAACTGATGGAGTACTGTAACCTTTATTAGGCTATGGGGAAAGAGGTTGGGATAATGCACTTTGCCTTTCAATTGCACCCTTTCAGACATTTTGGTTAGGCTCCTATACAAGTAGATGGAAAAATTTAGAGTGGCAGTTGTAAAGTGCATGAGTAGTCTTATGTGGTATTGATATAGCCTAGAAAATCTGCCCTCACATGTGAAGGACTTCAAGACGGCCTTCATCAATGGTGCATATCTCTCCAACAAGTATCTAAATGGGAAAACATATGAGTTAGATCCTTTGTATTGTGATTTCAAGTAGGTTTTGTACTCTTCTAGGTCTAGGTTCATGCCTTTGAACCAATTTTCACCATGGTTTGGTATGCATGTAGCTTGAGAGATGGCATCCACTGAAAACATGAAATATTTCCTTGCAATAGTGATCTTGTCTTCCTTCAAGGTGAGGGAAAATATATCTGTGAGATGCTTATGGTAACCTACTTCCTGCACTCTTTTACAAAACCCTAAACAATTGACATCTTCAAAGCATGTAATGACAAATGGGGAGGAGGTGATTTCATTGTAATTGGAGGGCTCAAACCTCAATATCTTCCCCCCCTTGTTGTACTTCCTCTTCTCTGATGGTGATGATTCAATCTCCATACTTCAAACCCTAGGTGAAAGGCAAGAAAAAACATTGAAATTTTCTACTATGAGGGAATGAGGTGGTATGATGGACTTAGGAGTTGCCTAAATTTGTAAGGAAATTTAGGAGGGTAGGGGATGATGTTAGTGAGTAGGGGAAAAGGAATTTTGGGAAATGAGTGAGGGGAGGGGGTGGAAAAGGCCAAAACACAAGCCTATCCTAGAAAGAGATAGGGTAGATTAGGGTTTAGAGGAAAATGATAGAAAATGAGGGGATAAGGTTTTGTGATGGATAGAAATGGTGTATTAGTTGCAAACAGAGGTGTAGGGACAATGAATCTAGGGTTTAGGGAAACAACTCATCATTTGAGGATCTATTGATGGTGCTGGACCCACCAACATGTCAAGGGGATTGCCTCGATAAGAATTCCCAATTGTTCAGTTGAGCCTCTATGGAGTCCAAGGTAATCAGGGACTCTATGTGGCCCTGGGAGCAATTTGGAGATATGGGTGCCTTTGCATTAGAGTGGTGGCTCTCGGTAGACATTGAGCCCGAGCTAGGTATGTCCCATGGTGGATGATTCTCCATACAGTAACTGACTCCTCCTCTGTGGGCACAACCTCGCTATCGCAACAAGCAGCGAACTTCTACTTCGCTTGTTATAGGAACCTGGCTACCCATAGCAGCCCACCATACTAATCGAATATGAACTAAACATAGAAAAACATGGCTTACCTCCCTTGCATTGAAGTTCTTAGATTTCCCAGTGAAATTCCCATGCACCTCCCCGCTATCTGCCATCGAGCTGGGTGGTGCGTTGCAGGTCATGAAGTTGGACCAACCACTCCCAGGGAAGAGCCACACCCCATGTTCTCTGCCTAACTGCCACTCCAAAGGAGCAATTCCTTGTCAGAAGAAGACCCAGAGTGAGGCAGGGGAAGAAAGAGCCCACCACCCACTCAAACTAGCCCTGGGACTATAATTCCCATCATTGTAGTTTGTCATGTGCTCTCTCAGATCCCACATCCAAAGAGCTTTCCAGTTCCAGTCCCCCCCACATACCCTTCAATCCTGAACCCATCTTGCACCTGTTGTTCCAAGCCTCTGCTTGAGCCAGGATGCCAATACCTCACTTCTCTCCCTCACCCAACACTCCCTCCTCATCGCCCACCCTCTACAAATGACCACCCTACTGTCTCCTTCCTGCATTAAGTAACACTCGTGGGAGAGCCAGACTCCCAATAGCCATTAAGTTGGGCATGCTGCACATGGAGGCCCAAATAGCTCCATGCTCCAACCTGCAACCACCTGTATCCTTGATTGGACACCCCCATCAGGGTCTTTTAGATCATTATGTATCAGTTTTTGAAGATCCTGCATTTCCCTAGGGTACAGGTCCACTTTGGTGAGAAGCTTTGGCCAAGCCACCCTAAAGTTTTTATGCAATGGGTTCGCCCCACAGTTGGCTAGCCAATCTACATCTTTATTGCCTTCACAGAGTAAATAACTGGTAATGATGTATTCGAAGTTTGTAAGGGCTTGCTGGATGTGAGAAAGTTGAGATTCTAGTCTCCAACTCCTTGCCACCTTCTGGGGGGGAGATCCATTGATAATCCTTTGTACCATAGCTATGATAATCCTTTGAGTCCTCCACTATTATGATTCTTTGATAATGAATGTTGGAGGCTAGGCTCAGGCCCACTTCCAATCCTGTCAGCTCAGCCACATTAGTCGTTGTTATACCACAAAAGCCAAAGTAAGTTGCCCTTAGGGAGCTCACTGAGTCACGGATGATGCCGTTGAAACTTGTCAGTCCGGGATTACCCTTGGAAGCCCCATTGAAATTAATGTGGAGGCAACTATCAAGGGGGGGGGGAGGAATGAAGAGGGGGAGCCGGCAAGGGAAGTCGCGAGATAGGTGTGTTCGTGTAGATCAAAGCAAACAAGAGGTTCAGATGGGCAAGAATCCGGGCTTCTGATGAGTCAGGGTTCCAGTCATTAGGGGATCATGATTCAGAAAGGATGGATTCTTGGATATTCAACATTGTCAAGCTCCATATGTGCATGATAGATGGAGTTTGTCCATTGAACAGGACCCGGTTCCTTTTTTCCCAAGTGTTCCACAAAATTAGACCTAAGTTTAACCACTAGGCCCGGTTCACCATCGGATTGGAAAATTGGTTAGTTTACCAGTTCTCAAGGAGATGGTGGATTTCATCTAGATGGGTATCTCTTGGGCCAAACAGGTCAGAGGTATGATTCCAAACTTCACATGTTATGGGGCAGTCTCCAAAGAGATGGGAAAGGGATTCTTCCGCTTGCTTGCACAGGATACATATTGGCGGGCCAAAAAAACCCCTTTTTTGGAGGTGATCCCAAGTAAGAATCTGCTTGTGGCCCACTAGCTAGAGGAAGTGAGCAACCTTGGGCCATAGGTTGCTTCTGTAAGGATTCTGGACACCACATATCTCCACAATGGTATGATATTGTCCACTTTGGGCCTAAGCCCTCATGGATTTGCTTTTGGACTTACCCCAAAAGGCCTCATACCAATGGAGATATTTGTCCATCCTTATATACCCATGATCCTCCCCACTTCTAGTCAATGTGGGACTTTGGTCGTATACCCAACAATCCTCCCCTCGAACAAAGGACCATCGAGCCTCCCCTCAAACGATTATCATCCGTCCACTCTCTACCAACCAGAATTCTCCGCTCCAATGTGTTGGAAGCACACGCCTTACATGGAACACCACCTGCCTCGAGAGCTTGCTCTATCCCAGGTCAACTCCTCTTCACCGTGTTGGGACTAGGACACGTCCATGAAGAATCGGAGCGACACTTGCCTTGTCTAACCGATGCTAATACAGATCCCATCGTGATATTACCGGGG
>APFE030693052.1:0-11989 GCA_000404065.3 Pinus taeda | reverse complement strand
AAAGATTGCAATTTACATGAAATCAATGTGTTAACAAAACTGAAATAGAATTAAAACTGAGACGTACACTAAAATCAACGTGTTTAAAAATCACATGAACTTTAAAATAAGCTCATTAAAAATTGAGATGTCGAAAGAAATCAATGTGAAAAAATATGAAGGTGACATTGAAGAGAAATTGAAATTGACTCTTTTAATGAAACCAATTATCTACAGAGAGAGTTAACAAGTAGTCAAAGAGCACACAAGTCAGAAAACAATAATTGAAAACTAGGTCTTAAGGTCAATTCGCAGCTCAGTACGCTTGGACAAATTCCGTAGTTGACATCTAAACTTTTTCTACTAGTTGACTCAATCGATTAAATAACTTGTGATCATCAAGGTACTGAGTAATTGTATGTCTAGACGTTTCTATTTCGATTTATAATGTGGTAATGGAGATAGGAATAAAATAAGAAATACAAATGGAAATACAAATTTGAAATTGAAATTGACATTGAATAGAATATAAATACAAATTAACATGTACATGTAGGAATTGTCATAGAAATTGACATGTACATTAAAATCAAATTGAAATAAAACTAAAAGATGCAATTTACATGAAATCAATGTGTTAACAAAACTGAAATAGAATTAAAACTGAGACGTACACTAAAATCAATGTGTTTGAAAATCACATGATCTTTGAAATAAGCACATTAAAAATTGAGATGTCCAAAGAGATCAATGTGACAAAATATGAAGGTGACATTGAAGAGAAATTGAAATTGACTCTTTTATTGAAACCAATTATCTACAAAGAGAGTTAACAAGTAGTCAAAGATCACACATGTCAGAAAACAATCATTGAAAACTAGGTCTTAAGGTCAATTCGCAGCTCATTACCCTTGGACAAATTCCGTAGTTGACATCGAGACTTTTTCTACTAGTTGACTCAATCAATTAAATAACTTGTGATCATCAAGGTACTGAGTAATTGTATGTCTAGATGTTTCTATTTCGATTTATAACGTGGTAATGGAGATAGGAATAAAATGAGAAATAGAAATTTGAAATTGAAATTGACATTGAATAGAATATAAATACAAATTAACATTTACATGTAGGAATTTTCATAGAAATTGACATGTACGTTAAAATCAAATTGAAATAACAATAAAAATTGCAATGTACACGAAATCTATGTGTTAAAATTTCACACGTACATTAAAATCAATGCGCTACAAATTGAACAAAGTTGAAATAGAAATAGAACTGAAATGTACACTAAAATCAATGTGTTTGAAAATCACATGAACTTTAAAATAAGCTCACTAAAAATTGAGATGTCCAAGGAAATTAATGTGACAAAATATGAAGGTGACATTGAAAGGAATTTGAAATTGACTCTTGTAATGAAACCAATTATGTATAGAGAGATTTAACAAGTAGTCAAAGAGCACACATGTCAAAAAAAGATCATTGAAAACTAGGTCTTATGGTCAATTCACACCTCAGTACGGTTGGTCAAATTCAGTAGATGACACGCAGAATTTTTCCACTCGTTAACTCAATCAATTAAATAACTTCTGATCATCAGTGTACTGAGGAATTGTATGTCTAGATGTTTCGATTTCGATTTCTAATGTGGTAATGGAGATAGAAATAAAATAAGAAATAGAAATGGAAATAGAAATTTGAAATTGAAATTGACATTGAATAGAATATATATACAAATTAACATGTACATGTAGGAATTGTCATAGAAATTGACATGCACGTTAAAATCAAATTGAAATAAAATTAAAAATTGCAATGTACATGAAATCTATGTGTTAAAATTTCACACGTACATTGAAATCAATGCGCTAGAAATTGAACAAAGCTGAAATAAAAATAAAACTGAAATGTACACTAAAATCAATGTGTTCGAAAATCACATGAAGTTTAAAATAAGCTCATTAAAAATTGAGATGTACAAGGAAATCAATGTGACAAAATATGAAGGTGACATTAAAGAGAAATTGAAATTGACTCTTTTAATGAAACCAATTATGTATAGAGAGAGTTAACAAGTAGTCAAAGAGCACAAATGTCAAAAAACAATCATTGAAAGCTAGGTCTTATGGTCAATTCACACCTCAGTACCCTTGGACAAATTCCATAGTTGATATGTAGACTTTTTCCACTCGTTAACTCAATCAATTAAATAACTTGTGATCATTAGTGTATTGATTAATTGTATTTCTAGATGTTTCAATTTCGATTTCTAATGTGGTAGTGTAGATAGAAATAAAATAAGAAATAGAAATGGAAATAGTAATTTGAAATTGAAATTGACATATAGAATATATATACAAATTAACATGTACATGTAGGAATTGTCATAGAAATTGACATGCACGTTAAAATCAAATTGAAATAAAATTAAAAATTGCAATGTACATGAAATCTATGTGTTAAAATTTCACACGTACATTGAAATCAATGCGCTAGAAATTGAACAAAAGCTTGAAATAAGAAATTAGCACTCAAATGCTACATTAAAACAATGTGATTTGAAAATCACATAACTTTAAAATAAGCTCATTTTAAAAATTGAGATGTCCAAGGAAAATCAAACTGGGACAAAATATTGAGGTTGACATTGAAGAGAAATTGAAATTCGACTCTTTTAATATAACCAATTATTTAGAGAGAGTTAGCAAGTAGTCAAAGAGCACACATGTTTCAGAAAAATTATCATTGAAAGCAGATGTTAGGTCAATCACACCTCAGTACCCTTTGCGGACAAACTCCATAGTTGACATGTAGACTTTTTCCACTCGTTAACTCAATCAATTAAATAACTTGTGATCGTCAATGTATTCAGTAATTGTATGTCTAGATGTTTCTATATCGATTTCAAATGTGGTAATGGAGATAGGAATAAAATAAGAAATACAAATGGAAATACAAATTTGAAATTGAAATTGACATTAAATAGAATATAAATACAAATTAACATGTACATGTAGGAATTGTCATAGAAATTGGCATGTACTTTAAAATCAAATTGAAATAAAATTAAAAATTGCAATGTACATGAAATCAATGTGTTAAAATTTCACACATACATTGAAATCAATGCACTAGAAATTGAACAAAACTGAAACAGAATTAGAACTGAGATGTACGCTAAAATTAATGTGTTTGAAAATCAAATGAACTTTAAAATAAGCTCATTAAAAATTGAGATGTCCAAAGAAATCAATGTGACAAAATATGAAGGTGACATTGAAGAGAAATTGAAATTCGCACTTTTAATGAAACCAATTATGTGAGAGTTAACAAGTAGTCAAAGAACACACATGTTAGAAAACAATCATTGAAAACTAGGTCTTATGGTCAATTCGCACCTTAGTACCCTTGGACAAATTTCATAGTTGACATCTAGACTTTTTCCACTAGTTGACTCAATCAATTAAATAACTTGTGATCATCAATGTATTGAGTAATTGTATGTCTACATGTTGTTTATATTTCGATTTATAATGTGGCACTGAAGATAGGAATAAAATGAGAAATAGAAATTTGAAATTGAATAGAATATAAATACAAATTAACATGTACATGTAGGAATTGTCATATAAATTGACATTTACGTTAAAATCAAATTGAAATAAAATTTAAAATTACAATGTACATGAAATCAATGTGTTAAAATTTCACACGTACATTGAAATCGATGCGCTAGAAACTGATTAAAACATAAATAGAATTAGAACTAAGATGTACACTAAAATCAATGTGTTTGAAAATCACATGAACTTTAAAATAAGCTCATTAAAAATTGAGACGTCCAAGGAAATCAATGTGACAAAATATGAATGCTACATTGAAGAGAAATTGAAATTGACTCTTTTAATGAAACCAATTATGTATAGATAGAGTTAACAAGTATTCAAAGAGCACACATGTCAGAAAACTATCATTGAAAACTAGTTCTTATGGTCAATTCGCACGTCAGTACCCTTTGACAAATTCCGTAGTTGACATGCAAACTTTTTCCACTCGTTAACTCAATCAATTAAATAACTTGTGATCATCAGTGTACTTAGTAATTGTATGTCTAGATGTTTCTATTTCGATTTCTAATGTGGTAATGGAGATAGAAATAAAATAAGAAATAGAAATTTGAAATTGAAATTGACATTGAACAGATTATAAATACAAATTAACACGTACATGTAGAAATTGTCATAGAAATTCACATGTATGTTAAATTCAAATTGAAATAAAAATAAAAATCGCAATGTACATGAAATCTATGTGTTAAAATTTCACACGTACATTAAGATGTCTGCGTTAGAAGTTGAACAAAGCTGAAATAGAATTAGAACTGAAATGCACACTAAAATCAATGTGTTTGAAAATCACAAGAACTTTAAAATAAGCTCATTAAAAATTGAGATGTCCAAGGAAATCAATGTGACAAAATATGAAGGTGACATTGAAGAGAAATTGAAATTGACTCTTTTAATGAAACCAATTATGTACAGAGAGAGTTAACAATTAGTCAAAGAGCACACATGTCAGAAAACGATCATTGAAAACGAGGTCGTTATGGTCAATTCGCACCATGGTCACACTCGGTACCCTTGGACAAATTCCGTAGTTGACATGTAGACTTTGTCCACTCTTTAACTATCTCAATTAAATAACTTGTGATCATCAATGTACTAAGTAATTGTATCTCTAGATGTTTCTATTTCGATTTCTAATGTGGTAATGGAGATAGAAATAAAATAATAAATAGAAATGGAAATAGAAAGTTGAAATTGAAATTGACATTGAATATAATATAAATACAAATTAACATGTACATGTAGGAATTGTCATAGAAATTGACATGTACGTTAAAATCAAATTGAAATAAAATTAAAAATTGCAATGTACATGAAATCAATTTGTTAAAATTTCACACGTACATTGAAATCAATGCGCTAGAAATTGAACAAAACTGAAATAGAATTAGAACTGAGATGTACACTAAAATCAATGTGTTTGAAAATCACATGAACCTTAAAATAAGCTCATTAAAAATTGAGATTTCCAAGGAAATCAATGTGACAAAATATGAAGGTGACATTAAAGAGAAATTGAAATTGACTCTTCTAATGAATCCAATTATGTACAGAGAGAGTTAACAAGTAGTGAAAGATAACACGTGAGAAAACTATCATTGAAAACTAGGTCTTATTGTCAATTCACACCTCGGTACCCTTGAACAAATTCTGTAGTTGACATGTAGACTTTTTCCACTCGTTAACTCAATCAATTAAATAACTTGTGATGATCAATGTACTGAGTAATTGTATGTCTAGATGTGTCTATTTCGATTTCTAATGTGGTAATGGAGATAAATAAAATAAAAAATAGAAATGGAAATAGAAATTTGAAATTGAAATTGACATTCAATAGAATATAAATACAAATTAACATGTACATGTAGGAATTGTTATAGTGAATGTGTATGAGTCCCAATGATGGGCTAGGATTATGGTGTGGTTGTTATGTTTCTATCGTGTGCTTATGTTATGTAAAAGCATTCAAAAAAAATATCATAATATAATAAAAAAATGTTGCATAAGAAACAACAATAGTACTATGATACCACGATACGGGAATCTAAAAGGGGGACATGGGTGATTTGACTTGACATCTATCTATTGGGAAGTCAAACCTCCCTTGCCCACGCTTACCTACAAAAATTTCCCTTAAAACATAGAATTGGATGTTTCCCATGCTTCTTGGGATCAACATGAAAGGGCGAGCTGTATCGATTGGTTAACCCGAACCCTTTGCATGTATGATCCGATGGGCCCTGCTATTATTACTTAAGGCACTACACATTACCTTATTAATCGAAAAATGGAGATTTGGGATTCTGCACAATTGTGTATATAAAGTGGGGCCTCTCAAACACTAGCATGAATGCTTTGTGCATCAACACCTGTTGGTGGGATGCAAATAATTTGGGAGCTTCTCGTGAACCTCGATATCCATACCATTCTAGACGCAAATAATTCGCCCCCCTATATTATAGGAATTAACAATCGAGAGGGGACAAAACTCATTTTCTAGATGATGGACAAAAGAAACTGATTGAATGGCTTATTTCCCTTCCCTCACTCGGAAACAGACTAGCATTGTGCCATATCTATTACGCATATAATTTAACAAATTTTGTTGTGTCTTTCTCACAACTAGGTAGATGTGTAGCAAGCAAATTCATAAGAAAACATTTTAGATAGGTAGGTAGGTATTCACCGGGGAGAAGAGCGACTATGGGCTCTCTAAGAACTAATAAGAATAAGATGACCATGGATTGGTCTTATTTGTGATCCTATATCCCAATAGATTATGTTTTATGTTGGCTCGGGTGGGTATCAAAACAGGATCGATAGAGCTCTGTCAAGATTGAATGATTTCGAGATTGGTGGCATTTTTCATGAAATTGGTGCTGGCTACCCCCACGATAAGACTGCTATCTACAGCTGAGGGATATATTCATCCAAATGTTTCACTAGAACTATTGGGCCACTTGGCTATCAGTAGATCAAAGTGTTTTTCCAATGTTCTATTATAAAAATTGAATGTGGTTTCCGATGAAGTGAGGGAATGGGGCAGGGATACAAAAGTGGGGAAGGGAGATCAAAAGGTGTAGGATTCTCTAGTGTAGCTACAGTTATGCCAGTTCTAATGGCATATTGATAAATTTTATATATTTATGAGGTTCCGTTCGAAATATTTATGAAACAACAAATATTCAATTTAAATTTAAATAACTCTGTAATTCTTTGCTATCTCTAATAACAAAAGTTCAATTTAAATTCAAGTAAACAAATTGATATGCTATTGAAAATGCATCCAAATATAATTAAATCAAATCAATAAGAATAAGAAGAAGGTAATTACCACATATTAAAGTAGATCCGTCAAAAGCATTGGAGCATCTTTTGTACCTGAGAAAAAATAAAAAAGATCAAACAATCTGCAATTCTTTTATAACGGTGAGAAAAAAACAAACAACAAAAATTCAGAAACTAAATATTTAGATTTCAATGTACTCGTAAACTGTAGAGATAAAGATGTTTTGCAGTACATAGATAATATTTTCTGTAAAAGAAAATCATACGTTTCCTTTATGAGTCTAACCTAAACATAAAAGTATGAACCCAAACATAAAAGAATCATGAGTATAGCGAGCATTAGCGCTATGCGCCAAATCAGAATTAGCCTAAAGCACCACAGCATTAAGGAATTTAATTAATTTAAAGATAGGATTCAAAGAATTTACGTAAGGCTGTCGATTTGCTTGAACACATGGCTGCGACAGCGGCAGCCTGCACCAGAAGGTTCAAATCCAGCAAGGAGGAAAAGAACTTTGATAGCAGCAAAGCTATTATTCCTTCTCCATGGGCATGTCGTGCTGAGACCATAGATCTTCAAGAACAAATGCTAAAGGTGAGTCCGCCTGTGAAGACTTACATGCACCCGCGGACAAAGAACCAAAACTGAGAGGAGCATTCAAAAAAATCACTTAAATAGAAGCAGATTGTTCCACTTACATTAAAAGAAAACGATGGTGAAGGCAGAAAAGCTGAGCAACAGCAAGAGCAGGAGGCCAGGGAAGGCCAGAGTAGCTTAGTGCGCCGAAGGAAGCGCCTGCACTGCGAGGGTTCCAGATCCAGCAAGAAGGAAAAGAACTTTGATAACAGCAACGCTATTAACCCTCCTCCATGGGCGGCCATGCTGAAACCACAGATATGCGAGAAAATGCTAAAGATGAGTCTGCTGGTCAAGAATTAGATGCAGAACTGAGAAAGAAGTCAAAGGTGAGAGGAGCATTCGAAGAAATCACCTAAATTGAAGTAGATAATTCCACTCGCATTCGAAGAAAATGACGGTGAAGGCAGAGAACCTGAGCAGCAGCAAAAGTTTAATGCGCTGGATGTTTTCAGACATTAACGTGGATCATCTTTGGACGGCCTGGAGTTCCTCTGTCCGAGCTACCAATAGCTGAGCAAAAATATAAATGCAGATTTGTTTAACCTCGATCATAAATACTTTATACCGTTGATAAGCATTGTAATTTGTTTCTTGCAATCGATGCATTTGCAACGCTTCTTCTTTGCCGAATTCTTTTCATTTTCGTGTGTATTGCAGCATTTCCCCTGAAATTTAAATGGCCATTTCCGTCATTACACCAGCAGTACTATAATGTAAAAAATTTACAAAAATAATGAATAATGAAGTTAAAATGGATGTCAAAGTATACCTGAGTGATAACCATTGTAATTTGTTTATTGGAATCGATGCATTTGCAACGCTTCTTCTTTGCCGAATTCTTTTCATTTTCGTGTGTATTGCAGCATTTCCCCTTAAATTTAAATGGCCATTTCCGTCATTACACCAGCAGTACTATAATGTAAAAAAATTACAAAAATAGTGAAGTGAAAATGGATGTCAAAGTATACCTGATCATTTAAATGGCCATTTCCGTGATTACACGAGCAAGAGTGAAGTGATAATGGATGTCAAAATATACCTCACCTTCGAATTACAAACAAAAGAATAAGCCATGGAAAACTTGATTTGGTGTGATTACTAATTGAATTTCAAACCAGGTCAGATGACAAGAACACCACCAGTCATTGTCATTCATCCAGCCACCTGCACTTCTCATAATTCACACTGCGGACGAAGGGATGAAGGAATGGAACTAAACTCCATAGGATAAATAGAGCTTGGAGCAGAATGGACGGAGTAGAATATAGTTCACAGAATCCCTAGATCAACAGGTCAATGGAGTCGCCAATAAGCACTTTGCCGCATAGAAAAGGTTTTCGCATCAGTTTATTGGGCAATGTACTTCTCAATCTCCACTTGACCAAATTACACATATATCTGCACCGTTGGATGGGAAGGCAGTTACAATTAAACGACGATAAGAAAGGGTGTCAGGAAAAAACGGCGATAGAAAAGAGTGTCCGGAAAATTTCAATGCCTGTCTGTCATAAGCCATTGGTGTCATTCTTGTAATTGTTCTTGTAATAGTGCATTAATTTTAATCAACTTATTGAAAACTTTGACCATCCAAAACATTAAATCCGTATTCGGCGGCGTCCCTTCTTTTTATACTCCAAATTTATTTTATTATTTTAAATTAATGGTTTAATCATAACAGAATTTGTGTTTAATTTTGATATTTAAACGGAATAAATTAGATTTATGTAAATTTAATAAAACTTTATTATTTTAAATTAATGGTTTAATCATAATGGAATTTGAATTTAATTTTGATATTTAAATAGAATAAATTAGATTATGTAAATCTAATAAAACTTATTAAATTTTATTAATGTTTAATTAAATAATTTATAAATTTAAAATATATATATAAATTTTTTTAATTTTTAATTATAATTGGAATGTTGGTTAGTTATTTTAAAATAATGAGTTAATTATTACAAGTTGGCCTGCACCTTAATTTTAACATTTAAATGAGAAAAATTAATTTTAAATTTAAATAACTCTCTAATTCTGTGCTATCTCTAACAACAAAAAATTCAATTTAAATTTAAGTGAACAAATTGATATGCTATTGAAAATACATCCAAATATAATTAAATCAAATCAATAAGAGGAAAAGAATTACCACATATTAAATTAGAGCCGTCAAAAGCATTCGAGCCTCTGCAATTCCTTTATACTTGAGAAAAAATCAAACAATCTGCCATTCTTTATAACTGTGAGAAAATAACGAACAACAAAAATTCAAAAACTAGATATTTAAATTTCAATGTACTCGTAAACTGTAGAGATAAAGATGTTTTGCAGTACATAGATAATATTTTTTGTAAAAGAGAATCATACGGTTTCTTTATGAGTGTAACCTATACATAAAAGTATTAACCCAAACATAAAAGAATTCAGGAGTATAGCGAGCATTAGCGCTATGCGCCACATCAGAATTAGCCTAAAGCACCACATCATCAAGCTGTCGATTTGTTTGAACACATGGCTGCGACCGCTGCAGCCTGCACCCGAAGGTTCAAATCCAGCAAGGATGAAAAGAACTTTGATAGCAGCGAAGCTATTATTCCTCCATGGGCATGTCGTGCTGAGACCACAGATCTGCAAGAAAAAATGCTAAAGGTGAGTCCTCCTGTGAAGACTTAGATGCACCAGCGGAGAAAGAACCAAAACTGAGAGGAACATTCAAAAAAGTCACTTAAATAGAAGCAGATTGTTCCACTTACATTGAAAGAAAATGATGGTGAAGGCCGAAAAGCTGAGGAATAGCAAAAGCAGGAGGCGAGGGAAGGCCAGAGTAGCTTAATGCGCCGAAGGAAGCGCGTGCACTGCGAGGGTTCCCGATCCAGCAAGGAGGAAAAGAACTTTGATAGCATCAACGCTATTTAACCCTCCTCCATGGGCCGGCCATTCTGAAACCACAGATATGCAATAAAATGCTAAAGAAGAGTTTGCTGGTCAAGAATTAGATGCAGCAACTGAGAAAGAAGTCAAAGGTGAGAGGAGCATTCGAAGAAATCACTTAAATTGAAGCAGATTGTTCCACTCGCATTCGAAGAAAATGACGGTGAAGGCAGAGAACCTGAGTAGCGGCGAAAGTTTAATGCGCTGGATGTTTTCAGACATCAACGTCGATCATCTTTGGACGGCCTGGAGTTCCTCTGTCCGAGCTACCAATGGCTGAGGAAAAATATAAATGCAGATTTGTTTACTCATAAATATTTTATACGGTTGATAACCATTGTAATTTGTTTCTTGCAATCGATGTATTTGCAATGCTTCTTCTTTGCCGAATTCTTTTCATTTTCGTGTGTACTATAATGTAAAAAAATTACAAAAATAATGAAGTGAAATTGGATGTCAAAGTATACCTGAGTGATAACCATTGTAATTTGTTTATTGGAATGGATGCATTTGCAACGCTTCTTCTTTGCCTAATTCTTTTCATTTTCTTGTGTATTGCAGCGTTTCCCTTGAAATTTAAATGGCCATTTTCTTCATTACACTAGCAGTACTGTAGTGTAAAAAGATTACAAAAATAGTGAAGTGAAAATGGATGTCAAAGTATACCTGAGCATTTAAATGGCCATTTCCGTGATTTCACCAGCAACAGTGAAGTGATAATGGATGTCAAGGTATACCTCATCTTCGAATTACAAACAAAAGAATAAGCCATGGCAAACTCGATTTGTTGTGATTATTAATTGAAGTTCAAACCATGTCTATGGTCAGATGACAAGAACACCACCAGTCATTGTCATTCATCCAAACACCTGCGGACGAAGGGATGAAGGAATGGAACTAAGCTCCATAGGATAAACAGAGCTTGGAGCAGAATGGACGGAGTTGAATATAGTTCACAGAATCCCTAGATCGACAGGTCAGATGGAGTCGCCAATGAGCACTTTGCCGCATAGAAAAGGTTTTCGCGTTAGTTTATTGGGCAATGTACTTCTCTATCTCCACTTGACCAAATTACACCAGTATATCTGCACCGTTGGATTGGAAGGCCGTTACAATTATACGGCGATAAAAAAAGGGTGTCAAAAAGGGTGTCTGAAAATTTCACTTGTTTGTCATAAGCCATTGGTGTCATTCTTGTAATTGTTCTTGTAATAGTGCATTAATCTTAATCAATTTATTGAAAACTTTGACCATCCAAAATCAGCGGCCTTCCTTTTTTTTATACTCCAAATTTATTTTATTATTTTAAATTAATGGTTTAATCATAACAGAATTTGTGTTTAATTTTGATATTTAAATGGAATAAATTAGATTTATGTAAATTTAATAAAACTTTATTATTTTAAATTAATGGTTTAATCATAATGGATTTTGAATTTAATTTTGATATTTAAATGGAATCAATTAGATTATGTAAATCCAATAAAACTTATTAAATTTTTATTATGTTTAATTAAAATAA
>APFE030693041.1:0-22991 GCA_000404065.3 Pinus taeda | reverse complement strand
CCTTGCTCTCTTGCTCTACTTCTCCCAATCTGCTCATGATCGAATGTGATCTTTTCCTCCTTTTCCTCCTTTAATATAACTCCAAGTGACTTTTGGGTGATCCAAGTGACTTTTGGGTGATCTCTAAATCCAATGGCTGAAATAGATTTAGATCAATGGCTGAGATTAAATGCACATTTAAATCTCACTTTCTATTTTTTAATTCACCCACTTTAATAAAGACCCACTTAGTCATTTATTTCCAAAGTCACTTTTCCTTTCTAATTTTTCATTGACTTTATAAAAGTCACTTTAAAATTAGACTTAGTAACTTTATCACTTAAAGTCACTTTTAAATTAGATTTTAACTTTATAAAAATTATAAAGTCACTTTAGGAGAAAAATTAAAATCTTTTGGACACTTTTCCCTAGGCCAAAGATCAAAGCCTAAGGGAACCACCTGTCCTCCGGTACCAAATTTCAACATGATTTTCTTCCATTCAAGAGGTTTCCTTGTCTGAATCTAAATTATAGTTAGTATGCTGTTTTATTCCTCCATTGTCCTTTCCTTTAGGTATACTTATTAGATGATTTGTAGGGCCTTGTAATTATGTTGGAATAATTTCGGTGTTTCCTTTGTTTTCTTGTATGTGATTTTCTTCCTGATTTGGGATGGGTTCCTTTTCTGCTCCTTTCTCTTCCTCATCTGCTTCATTTGGGGGAAATTTACACCCTTTTGGTTGTTTTCCTAGTTTCTTTTTCCTTCGCTGCTCTTTTGTGGCTACAGGGCACGTATTTTGTAAGTGTCCTGTTTGGCGACATATTCAACATCTAAAAGTTGTGTTCTCAAAATCCAAAATTTGATTCCAGCTCTGCTTGTTGCGTATCAATTGAATGCAGTCTGGAAGGCCTTTATTGAGGTCCACCTCCACACAAATGCGTGCGAAAGTATATATTCATTCTTACAACCTTTGTTTGTCAGTCTTTATGTATCGTCCTATGATATTTCTGATGGCTTCTAGTACTTGATTATGCCAAAAGTGTAGGGGAAGGTTATGTAGCCTAACCCAAACTGTCATCCTTGCTACAATCATGGTGTTAGCATCAATATATGGAAACCATGGAGTGATGAAGAGCCTTGTCGATCCCCAAAACCATGGGCCTTCCTGTAGAATAATTTCTTGCTTTGTCGATGATGCAAATTTTACAATGAAGAAACCTTTGCTGCAAAGGTGTATCTCACAATTTGTTGTCCAATTTGTGAAGATCTAGTGGAAAATATCCATTGGTTTTCGCCAAAAATTGTTAAATCTGCATATGAGGGCTTGTCCTGATAGGTTGTGAAAAAATCGTTTGTTTCTGGAAGATCTGTGTTTAGTTATGGGATATAATTTGCCTGCTCCACGATGTATGGATTAGCATTATTATGTGTCTAGTTTGTGCTTGATGTAGTTGTTGATTTCCCTTGGAGTATGTTTTTGTAGGAAATCCCAACACTATTATGCCCCTAATTTGGTTCTGTACCTTTGGGTAATTTTGATCCAGCAACACCTTCTGTTCCTTTGGATTTGCTTGATCCTGCTACTCCTCCTCTTAGTCGTAAATTAAGGACAATGGTGGTAGAGGGTAGTATATTGTAATCATGTATACTTCATTCATCCTGCAGAGATATACCACCTAGATAAGGTTTTGTATATGGTATGGATATCCCAACTTTTCCATAATATTCCGCTTCGGTTTTATTACCCTGTCTGATGTCGTATCCAAAATGCTATAGATTTACCTACCAGGGATTTTAAGAATATTTGGAAATGTTCTTCAGTCCCCTTATATGCAGTGATTTGCGGGACTAGATAGATCTCCAAGCCTTGCCTTTTTTGCCTTGGGTTTTGCCTTACCACAGGTCGTGAGCACCTCTGATCCCCCTTCGCCGCAATCCTCTACCATTTCCTTCCCGTCAACACTCTGTGGAACCATTCAGAATCGGAAAGAGAAGTGCAAATCTGTCCATAACGAGGTTGATCTATGATGTAAAGCTCTAGATCTGAGAGAGCGAGCCGAGGCGGATACAGAGCTATTAGTTTGAGCACTAGATATGGGAAGTGATCACTTATCCTCGGGTAAAAATCTAGATTTGCCTAATACAGGTGTCGATCTCCCATTATGGAGTCAAGGTCTGTGGTAGTATGAGGTAGATTGGGTTTGAAGTTACTCAAATATCTTAGAATGCGGTTTTTCCACAGTAAACCAGTCTTTGCGGGCCCTCGACTCGATTGCAGTGTGATCATCAAAACTTCATATGGTGTGTAGGGCATATGAATGAGGGTTTTCTAGGCATCAGCCTATTCTACCCAAACCTTGCAAGAGACCCCCCATTGCGATATACCTTTAAGTTAGTGTTTTGGTAAAGGGCGAAGTCAGATCGTGAACAGGCTGTCAGATCTAGCTAGTGTGTGGCTGGATCTATATAAAATACTTCGATCTAGGAAGGGAGTGATCATCCTGCGCGAAAGGAGGGGCCATTCAACCATTGGGAGCTCATGCTCTGGTTCATGGTGAAATTGAACGGGAAACTGTTTGGCCGAGTCTACAAAGGTGTCTTCAGGTCTTCTAGTGAGGCATCAATCTCGCATTTTGTGTTCTCGATTGACGCCCAGGTCGCTGGGCTGGGGAGCAACACGAAAGACACCTTTAGAAACCCTCTCCATCCTCTTAGATCCTCGTTGTTCCACTATATTATTCATATTTTAATTTTACTTATTTAAATTGTTATTGGTTTAATTGATCTTCCTCTTATTGTGTAATCATATCGATGTATCGTCCTCCTGCAATACCGTGCAGTGTCTAGATGCGATCCCATTATAGACTGTGTGAGTTGGAGGCAATAGAAGGAACAAGTCTGTATGTATTAATTAGTTTAACAGTACAAAAAATTGAAGGGAGAGCCTCAAATTCAACGCATTGGCTCGTGCGACCATGACTTTTGTGCTTACAATGACTACATGTGACATTGTCTTCACTTTTTTTTTGTAATTCCAATTACAAAAGTAAATTCCTAGTTCTTTATTTCCATCCCTGAGGTGCATTATGTTTAAAGTGACATGCACCAACCTAATTGTTTTATATTTACGCCAATAGGCATTTCCTTCTTGAAAATGGTCAGGCCAACCATTGTCTACCCTTTTTCTAGTGTGTTGACATGTGTTTTGTTGTCTAAAAATGAAAATTTTCCTTTATCAAGATCCCCACCAGCACACAGGTCAACTGAATTTTACTCTGCCATGACACACGACTGGATCAACTATTGAATTGGATGCACTGTTTGGTGTCAAGTAATCCCCATCAACACACCTGTCAGCCGAATTTTACTCTACCATGATGCACGACTAGATCAACTGTTGACTGGATCAACTGTTTAACTAGATGAACTGTTTAGTGTCAACTTATCCCCATTAGCACACAAGTTAGCTAAATTTTACTCTGCCATGATGCACGACTGGATCAACTATTTAACTGTTTAGTGTCAACTGAATGTATCAACTGTTTGCTGCTGCTACCAAGACTTTAAAGTCATGGAAGAATTTCATTATTTCATGTATTGTTTCCACCTTATCTGTTCATGATAACTCCTCAACAATTGTTGGCATATTACAATTGTGTTCTCTACTGTAGGTAAGAATGGCAAGGCACCGTCGTCAGTTTCACCTTTTTCTTCTCTGAGGGTTCCATCTTTCCCTCAAATTATCCTCACAATTTCTCTAATGCATTTGTAACTTTGATTATTACCGGTTGAAAACCCTTCCTAACAACAATTCCTTAATTGTTGCAGGTAAATTTTTTATACAAAAAATTCCACTTTCTGAAGCGTTGTTGACCACAGCTTCACAGGACAACATATTACAGTTGTGCATTGGTATCTCTCTACTGCGGGTAAGAATTTAAAGGCGCTAGGATCAACCTGAAAATAAAAGGTAGTTCCTCTGAGTTGTTGGCTATGCCTCGTATACCACATTATAAAGATATCCATATTGTCCAAAAATGCACTTGTATTCTCATAAACCATACATGTCTTCTAATTGTAAGCTTAAATATTATGCGAATCACTGTGTTCTAAATCAAGTCTAGGTAGGAACTCTTAGGAAATTTTGTCTATTTCTAGAATGTGGACACATTATTAGAAATGTGCACACACTAAAGTCACCTGAGAAATCTTTGGTATCTCCAAGTCTTAATGGAAAGAACTTGCAGTTTTCCTTGTTAAGTTACAGAAGCCCTGATTCTGAGGTGAACTTAGCGGCCTTCTTCTACCATGCTTACGCTTCACTTACGTGAACAAAGTTTGGGAAAAAAAGCAAAAATCACACTGAAACTACCCTTAATCACTACTTAAGAAGTCGAGCCCTCATAAATTCTAATAATAACACACTAAAGTCACCTGAGAATAGACTAATCTTACTCTTAGTTATTTTTATTTCTTTCTTTATAAACTTAATGATTCGTGGCTTAAAAGGCCCGATGAAGTGGTGGTGAAACACAATTAATGGAAGACAATTAATTTCAAGCAATATATTCTTTTCTAAAAAAAAGAAAATCACTAGACAGTTGGGACAGTTATCAATTTTCTCCCTCTTTTCCCCAGAGAGGAGGAGGGGAAAAACCTCGATCTCAGTGGGAATAGGATCTGGAGGAGAAAGAGGGAGCTAGAGGAAAAAGAGAGAGTTTGGATTGAGAATCTTGTATAGAAATGTCAAGGGGGCAGGATGCTGCCAAATGAAGGTGCTCTTGAGTTGGGCTATGAACCATTGGAACCCTTGGAAGAACCCTGAAAGGGTGAAATTTTGGACTGGACCTAGGTGGTCTGATGTTCAGAACTGTTTAAGCTAAGACATAGTCCTTTTATTGATTGGTTGGGAAGAAGCTTGGGGGAGAGACTCAACGTAATTTTGAGTCTCACGGTTGGGTGGTGAGATCTTCTTGGTAATTTCTTATGACAACAAAGGTTCAGACATATAAGTACTTTCAAAACTTCTTTTTTATTATTTCTTCTTATTAGATGATTGAACCTAGGTTGTTTGTGGAATTAGAACTCTTTACAATATTGAAGGAAATATTTGTTATTAAAATTTGAAGTTTTTCTCTGATTCTGGAAAGAAAAGTACCCTATAATTTAAAGTAATTGTAACTCATAAAAAATGAATCTATAAATCACTGTGGACTATTAGTTAATAGACAAGAGGTTTTAAGGTTCGACTGCTTGAATGCCAAGAAAAAAGTAGTGCAGAAACTTACTGTAAATAGTTACCAAATACAAAGAAGCAAACTTAAACATTCTATAGGGTATTAGTCAATTCAGGGTTGAAGAGAGGAAGTATCTGAGATTAACCCAGACTATGGATTTATTTCTTTGCGGAGGAAGAGCCTTAACGACCAAGACACAGGAAAAACATTTGAGGGTTGGATTTGCGAGCTAGGAAACCATAGGATTCAGCTTGCTTCCAATCAAAATCAGGAAAGAAAAAAAGAATAAGAAACAGAGAGTCTACAGGAAAAGGGGTCTTGTTCATTACATAGAAGGAAAACCATTCCAGCCATGAATAATATTCTGCATAAAAGTACATTTTACTATTAATAAAATTTGGAACCAAAAGAGAACATTGTGGACCTGTAAAGAGACTTCATCACTTCAGATTTAAACAAAAGGTGAAAGCGAAAGAAATATTGATAATATATGCAAAAGTATAGTTATATTTTCCTCTACCTACTTGGAAATGATACAAGTCAAAATATATTCTCAAGCTACAACATTGACATGAAAAACCGAATACCTAGAATCAAGCCCTTCATTACTCAGAAATGTGTGCAATGAACGAAACAACTAGTTTAATGCCCATGACAGTCCATTGGATGCACTCACAGTGATTCAATATAGTGCAACAATAATAAGGAATAAACCCAGAATTTAATTAATGTAGAAATTCTTTGTAGATTCAAATTTCAGATTATAATATGCTAAAAAAATTGACTTGAATCTACTCTACTCATCAGCGGAAAAAATAAACAATCGACGAAATCACGAAGCATATAAGAGAAAGAATTCAATCAGAATAACACAATAATTTTTTTTGGGAAATCCACAACTAAAAACCTCTAATATCTGTATATTGCATTAATCAGAAAAATATGAGAAAATTACAATGCTTTTCTCAATCCCAAGCAACCTTTGCACTATCTCTATCTATCTCACTGCTTCCCAGACAAGCTTAAGACAATAATTAGCCAATTATGCTGCTTGCCAAGCTCCTATTTCCTTGCGTTGTTCGCTTGGGAATTAGCCCATATTTAATTGGTAAATTCCACAATTATGAATTGTGCAATCCTCATAGGCCTTCCTCTTATTTCATGCACCACATGTATAATTCATATGATTATACAACTGATAGTACACTGTCCCTGAACTCCAATCTCAACTGGGTCTTTCTCTAATCTGACATGCATGAGTTAATTATGAGTGACTCTTCCATTTACTGGGTGACAACTGCATGTTACACCCCACTACTGCAAGTTACACCACACTACATTAAGTTACACCCCATTACAGTAAGTTACACCCCACTATTGCAGGTTACAACTCACTACTGGATCTCCCACTAATTCCTCCATTAGTTGGAACTAGTTTAACTGACTTTAACTCAGTTGGACTAAATTAAATAATTACAACTCAAAATAAACTCAACTAATGCTACTAATTGTAGGAGACACTCTACATGACTCTAGTTAGACACTCAAATCGAATTAACTGATCTAACTAAGTCAAATTAACTTAGTTAACTATTACAAGCTGTCATGAGATGTGGAATTAAATTTAATTCCCAATTTAATTCAAGGGAAAATTAAATTAGGATTTTCTTGTTGCATTTTCAACAATTAATAGTATTTCAGTCTTACAGAGAGTAGTCGAGACTACATTCACCATTAATTATCATGAAATCTATAGTCCTGAATGATTACAGGGCTTAAACAAAGATTGAAGCACTATAACGGTGTAGGAGGGTTGCCAATGATGCAGAAATGAGTGTCATAGCCTATATAAGAGAGTAAATTAAGAAACCTTAATAATTGGGGTGAAATGGAACATGGAAAGAAAAAGATGAACCCGTGAGTCCTTCGCTCGTGGCCATAACTTAACCCTCTGAAAAAGATGGAAAAATGGTGTAGTAAACCCTAACTTGCCACATGTTTTTTAGATAAGAGACTTCAAAAGATGTCAACCATAACTTAATGGCAGAGGGGAAACATCTTACCTGTAAAAAAATGAATTTGTAATTCAGTGTGGACTATTAGTTAATAGATAAGAGGTTTTAAGGCCTGAGTGCTTGACTGTCGGGAAAACAATAGTGCAGAAACTTACTGTAAATAGTTACCAAATACAGAGAAGCAAACTTAAACATTTTGTGGGGTATCTGTCAATTTGGGGTTGAAGAGAGGAAGTATATGAGATTAACCCAGACTATGGATTTATTTATTTACAGAGGAAGAGCCTTCACGACCAAGGTAGGGGAAAAACGTTTGAGTGTTCGCTTTGTGAGCCAAGAATTCCTTGGATTTAGCTCACTACCAGTTACAATCAAGAAAGAAAACAATAAAAAAAAACGAAGAGTTTACAGAAGAAGGGGTCCTGTTCATTACATAGAAGGAAAACCATTCCATCCATGCATAATATTTTGCATAAAAGTAAATTTTACTATTAACAAAATTTAGAACCAAAAGAGAACATTATGGACATGTAAAGAGACTTACTCACTTTGGATTTAAACAGAAGGTGAAAGTGAAAGAAATATTGATCATTTATACAAAAGTAAAGTTATATTTTCCTCTACATACTTGGAAATGATACAAGTCAAAATATATTCTCAAGCTACAACATTGACATGAAAAACGAAATACCCAGAATCAAAGCCCTTACAACATTGACATGAAAAACTAAATACCCAGAATCAAGCCCTTAATTACTCAGAAATGTGTGCAATGACTGAAACAACCATTTTAAAGTCCACGATAGTTCGTTGGATACACTCATAGTGATTTACTACAGTACAAAAGTAATAAGAAAAAAACCCAAGATTTAATGAATAGTATTTATGTCTTACAGAGAGTTTCCAAGGCTATAGTCACCATTGACTATCAAGAAATCTATAGTCCTAAATGATTACAGGGATTAAACAAAGATTGAAGCACTATAACAGTGTAGGAGGGTTTCCTATGCTGTGGAACTGAGCATCATAGCCTCTCTAGGAGAGTAAACCAAGAATCCTTAATAATTGGGGTAAAATGGAACTTGGAAAGAAAAAGATGAACCCGCGAGTCCTTCGCTCATGGCCATAGCTTAACCCTCTGAAAAAGTAGGATAAATGGTGTTGTAAACCCTAACATGTCACATATAAAGCTTGCAGTTAGATAAGAGACTTCAAAAGATGTCAACCATAACTTAATGGCGCAAGGGAAACATCTTACCTGTAAAAAAATGAATTGTAATTTACTGTGGACTATTAGTTAATAGATAAGACGTTTTAAGGTCTGAGTACTTGAATTTCAGGAAAACAATAGTGTAGAAAATCACTGTAAATAGTAACCAAATACAAAGAAGCAAACTTAAATGTTCTGTAGGGTATCAGTCAATTTGGGGTTGAAGAGAGGAAGTCTCTGATATTAACCTAGACTATGGATTTATTTCTTTGCGGAGGAAGAGCCTTGGCGACCAAGACAGGGGAAAAACATCTGAGGGTTGGCTTTGCGAGCCAGAAAACCTTAGGATTCAGTTTGCTGCCAGTTAAAATCAAGAAGGAAAACAAGAAAAAGAAACAGAGAGTTTATAGGAGAAGGGGTCCTATTCATTACATAGAAGGAAAACCATTCCATCCATGCATAAAAGTACATTTTACTATTAAAAAAATCTGGAATCAAAAGAGAGAATTATAAACCTGTAAAGAGACTTAATCACTTTAGATTTAAATAAAAGGTGAAAGTGAAATAAATATTGATCATTTATACAAAAGTAAAGTTGTCTTTTCCTATACATACTTGGAAATGATACAAGTCAAAAGATATTCTCAAGCTACAACATTGACATGAAAAACCGAATACCCAGAATCAAGCCCTCCATTACTCAGAAATGTGTGCAATGAATGAAACAGCTAGTTTAAAGTCCACGACATTCTGTTGGACGCACTCACAATGATTTAATACATTATAAAAATAATAAGGAAAAAACCCATAATTTAATTAATAGTCTTTCAGTCTTACAGAGAGTAGTCGAGGCTATAGTCACCATTAACTATTAAGAAATCTATAGTCCTGAATGATTACAGGACTTAAACAAAGATTGAAGCACTATAACAATGTACGATGGTTTCCTATGCTGTCGAAATGAGCATAATAGTCTTTGTAAGAGAGTAAACTGAGAACCCTTAATAATTGGGGTAAAATGGAAACTTGAAAGAAAAAGATGAACCTGTGAGTCCTTCGCTCGCAACCATAGCTTAACCCTCTGAAAAAGATGGAAAAATGGAATAGTAAACCCTAACCTGTCACATATAAATCATGAACTTAGATAAGAGACTTCAAAATATGTCAATCATAACTTAACGATGCACGGGACACATTTCCCTGTCGAGCCATGCCTTGTTTTCGATCCTGCTTAGGGGAGTAAGTACCCAAAGAATTAGTGAGCAGGCTCCTCCTTTCTATAACAATAATTCAATTAGAGCGAGATTTCCGTAGGATGAGTTTCAGAAGTTAGTTTCCGACAAGATACCTCTAGACCTGCGCCTTTCCTCTTGCTATACCAGTGTTGAAGACGACTGAACCTGTAAGGGAAATATGACAGAGAACAGGTCAAGGGCTGTAGGAGGGCCGATGAACAAATCAAAAAGCTTAGTATGTTAAATTGAATTGGCGCAAAGTGTAATCACCTAAGGGAGAGAAGCCACAATTGTTCAAAACTCTCATGCCATGAACCAGTTGCAGAGCGCCGAAAATACTAACTCACAGAGAAAATGAAACAATGGTCTCGGAACCCGGGAGGGAATTAGTTACCACAACTAAACCCTGATTAACCTCGATTCTCAGATGGCCTCAGAAAAAGGGGACGTTGGATACGGTTCTAGGTGCCTGGGATAGGTAGAATCTTCTGCAATGTGGTACATTAAAACTTAATCTGCCAAATGTGCCAAGTACTTAACATTAGTAGGGGTGAACCACTGCGATATCGGGTCATAAGTCTAAGTTAGTGGCATGGGTTTACAACTGAATTTTAGAGACTCTGCCCTAAGGTTTAATCAAAGCAACTGTAGAAGGCTAACAACATTAACTATCCGAGGTATAACTCATTTAAAACTTTGATGTTGTATGAAAACATTTATGTGAATTCCATGTGTAACAAAGTATTGGTACATGTAATTTTTTTTTTTAACAATGTTGTGCCTTGAGTGCATGCGGGTTACAAGTCAAGCCCTTATAAATTCTAATGATAAAAGATAAATGTTATTGGATAATCCACTTTCATGTTCAAATATAATAGAAATAATTTAATTTACACTATAAAGCAGTTAAATGTTTTTCTAGTGTGCAATATCTAATTTTAATATAATAAATGTTTTTAATAAAAAATGAAAAAAAAAATTAATAAATTAAATTTAAAATAAATTACATTATTTTTATTTATTATATTGATTTTAAATTTATAACTATAATCTTTAAATATTATTAAATAAAAAATCCAAATTTAATATAAATGATGAACTCTTTCTTAATCCATTATTATATTTTTTGTTTTGTTTTGTTTTGCAAATCAACATTCTATTCATTAATCAGAAAATAAGTACATCGGTAGCAAAATGCAAGTAGTCTCACCGCGACCAGGTTTTTCGACTATTGCGAGCAGCATATGACAAAAAAACATAAAGGAAACTAAGGACACCGTCCACAACCTAGGAGCCATAAACACCAGAAAACACATAAAACTAGGAGAACACCTATAACCATGCTAGTCATCTGACATAATTGAAGTTGGGTTGTCCGGAGTTGTTCCAGGAGGAGGTGAAGGGAGGAAAGAGCATTGGACATGTTCTTTGAAGTGATCCATCCAGGAATCCAGCTTCTCTGTTAGCAAATTCTGTTCACGCCAGACCACCACAACTCGTTCTTGGACATGGCACTGAAAGTGGTGCATTTTGTTTAGAGTAGTTATGAGTTATGTGTGTTCTTCCTTGCGAATCAGATCTGCCGTTTCTAGCCACTCCAACATTGATTGAATTAGATCCCTACAATTCTCCAACAACCTTGATGAATTTCACTCACACCTTGCACCACATGCCTTGCGTTCCCTCGTCGACCCATGTCACCACGTCTCTTCACCCCACTCCGTTTCTGAGGTTGTCGATTGCGACCCCCACGCCTGGTCACCGAGCGACCTCGACCCCGACCATTGTAGACTCCAGATGCCTCCCGCCTTGAACAACCAACTGTCTTGCCACCCCGACCAACCCTAATTTTCTCCCCTTCCATAACCATCGCCTGTAATTGAGGCCCCTGACTCCCTTATCCAGCCGAGCTATGCTTCACCGGGAAGGAGGTCCATCCAAGACGAGGAACTGGATGCATTCTTGCATAACCAAATCCGGTCTAAGGAGGCCTAGCAAAGCAGCTGACGAGGCTGCAGACTACAACGAAAAACCCCCAAGTTTTCCCTTCCCTTGCCGACGAGGTTCCACACAACCTAACCCACCAAAAACTACCAACAGGATGGAGCTGAGCACACTCTCCACCAACCTCGTGTTGATGCTTGATGACAACAAGCCCACCTACCCAGAAGCCTTGCCACCACAACCCCTGACATAGAGACAGTCAAAGTTTAGAAAATCCCGGAGAGGAGATGTGCAGGGGGGAAACCAATTGGCATGCAAGCATAGAGAAGATTCCTCATACATGCACCAAAACCACAGTATAACCTCAAACTCCAGACCACGCTCCGCTCACACATGAAGGCGCTGAATGCCACACACGAAAGAAGAAAGATACCACTACATAGACCCGAAAACCAAGGAAGGAGCACTAGTGACGGGGTCTCCACCTTTTCCACTTAATAAACCTTCGTCGTTTCCTACTCTTGCTCACAGAATACCCATAACACATAATGAGTTGGGACCAAGCCCAAATACATCCACCACCCGCCATATGTTGTCATCGAACGTCGCCTCCTACTCGGGTCGAGGCTCATTGAGATTTCCCACGGATCACCTTAACTCCTCCCGTACATAGGTTAATGTGAGAGGATGGGGAGACTAGTCCTCGAACCTGTAGCCAAGTGGTGACTTTCATCACCGACGCGTTGCTTTGTGCGTCCGGTTCATTACCCCCATCGGGGATTTATCATACTAAAAATTAATAATATAATTTAAAATAGATTCATTTAGTACTCTACATATAAAGTGCTTATGTTTCTTATATTTATGGGTAACCCTTTTCTTCTTTAAAAAGAATTCGAAGTACTGAATTCTTTTTTGGGAATATTTAGCTCAGAAAAATTGAACTATTCTTTTAAATAATGACAAATCCATAATTCATTGGAGTAAGTCTTCGGTTTTTTTTTTTTGAAAATGTATAAATCTTTGTTGTTAGATATAAAAGATTCATTTTAAGTATGGATCTAACATGAGTGGAGAGGCATCAAATTTCATCATGTACAAACTTATTTAGAGTGTAAAATATAATGTGTTATTTTTCATTGTTTAAATTGTATTTTTGAATGTTAAATAAGTATATATAAGACGAAATAAATGTTTTAACCATAAAAACTTAATTTTTTATGATATATACATTATTTTTTTAGAATGTTATAAATATATATGCAATTGACATTAAAATATTTTACATAACTTGTAAGTCAAGATATTTTATGAAGCAAATTAAAATGGTATTTTATTATTAACATATTTTTAAGTATATGTTTGATATTAATAGTCTTAAAATATTTTATCAATAACCAAATTATATATTTAAACATTTTACTTCTAATTATTTTACAACATTTATTTTTACTATAGCCGACATTATTTTTCTATTTAGAACATAATTTTTAACTTTAATTTTTATTTTAAAGGGGAACGGACGGACATACAAACTTACACATCCACCTCATACTAGGATGTAGAATGAGCCTGTCGACATTATTTTTCTATTTAGAACATAATTTTTAAATTTTATTTTTATTTCAAAGGGGAACAAACGGACATACAAACTTACACATCCACCTCATGCTGGGCTGTAGAACGAGCCTCTCGGCTCAATAATTTTAAACATAATTATTTATAGGTATAATAATTATTCTTTATTAAATATAAGCTAGAAAATAAATGTTGAAGAGGTGGTCATGTATCTTTGCAAATTAACAGAGTGTATATATAATTATAACACCTTTAATAGTTATTTATTCATATACATAAGTTTTATTTTGTGTATTCATGATAATGTGATATTTGTAAAAGGATATTGTATACTAAGGACTTAATTATTTTTAATTAATGATTTAATCATTATGATATGTGTTGTTAGGGTTCAATTATTTTCTTGATACAAATATGATTTCTTTGCCACTCATATGTTATGTATTAAAAAAAAATCATTAATTTTAAAAATTAAAAATTAAATTATTTAGATAAGCGTGTATATTTTGGAATGGGTTTTCAAAATTTTAATTTAATTATCAATAATTATTAGGTGGATGGTAGGGACACTTTGAACATGCCTAGGGAGATGGCAAGGATGCCTCTTGTTCTGTCTAAAGACTAAAGGGAAATTAAAATATTCTAAAAGCAAAGATAGCTCTATAATATATAGAATACATAGGAGTGGTTGGAATGCATTAGACCATGGATTGTATATAGATCAGAGAGAGTTTCAAGACAATTGGTCAATATTTGATCGCTAGCATACCCTTGTATGAGTATGAAATGCAACACATCCTAGAGTTTCAATCACACACTCTAGATGGAAAATTGGGTGGTTTATATCCCAACCAAAAGAAAAAGAAAAACAAAAAAGGTTGGAACTTGTGTTATGCCACTATTCTTGATATCCTTGTTGAAGGAATTCTAATTTTCAATCCTAGAAGCTTTAATTTGCCATTTTATTTCGTGCTTCGCTTGTATAACTTATAGTTATATGTTTTAATATCTCTTCCACTGCATTAAATAGAATTACAGGCTTATCTTCACAAACAAAGATTGTAATGTGTTGAAATAATGGATTTGGCCTTGATTAGCAATGCCATTTCTATGTTGCTAAATGGCTCTATGGAAATTCAACCACTACTCCAAATAATTAACATCGAATTTGTGACCTCATTAAGAACTACATCCTCACGCTTCCACATTAACCTCTCTGATGGAACACATCACCACCAGACTCTGCTACAAACTACATTTACTGGAAAAGTTGCATCTGAAGACATCCAAGTCAACTCAATCTTTTTGCTTAAAAAAATAACTTGCATGGTCTTTCAACACTCTTCATAAGGCCTAAAATTTGTCTTCAGTTTCCTTTGTACTTCTATCTCTTTTTTTTCTCTTCCTTCATCACCCAAAAAGACTAATGGATACTAAATGGACTTCTTCTTCTTTCATTTTCACAAGGTCCATAAGAGTTCTTGAGCTTGAGGTTGTAACATGTAGAGAAACATTGACTAAATACCCATCAACACAACTACATGCAAAGGAAATCACATCCCAAACTAGCTCTTCATTATCAAAAGAAGGTCTGCCCTCTACAATAAGTCCAATGAATACGTCCACACCTACAATTATTTCATTCAAGGCGCTGAACCCATATTAGAGATATTGGTCGATACAGGGTAGGGAAACTGTGAATACAACATTAAGGACTTACAACAATGCACATGGCTCAGGAAGAGTCTTTGGCTTTGACCTCACTGATAAGGATAGAAATGAACTTCACCTTTTTGCATTCGCTGAGTTGGTTGAATCCTTTTATAATCTAATCCAAGTTGGGCAACTATACATTGTTTCGAATGGCACAATAAAAGAAACAAACCCAAACTACAACCATCTAAAGAACAAATGGGAGATTTTTTTTGTTTGATGCATCCACTATCAATCAATGTTTGCAGGACGAGCTAACTTTTCCTTATGAATGCTTCCATTTTAAAACCATCAACGAAATCAAGTCCACAAGATCGAATATGAATGTTGATGTTATTGGTATTGTCAATTCCACCTCGCTTGCCTCGATAATCCAAAGAAGGGATGGAACTGAAACACTCAGGAAAACCCTCATGCTAAAGTACATGTTAGGATTTAGCATTGATGTAACATTATGGGGAGATCATTGTGACTCTGAAGGGAAGAAACTTGCTGAGTTGTGCTCCTTTAACAACCCACCAGTCCTTGCAATCAAAGGAGGTTGTGTGTCTGAATTCAACATAATCACTATAGTGACTGTCTCCAACAACAATCTTATCATAAATCCAAACATTGAAGAAACTCAACAACTTCAAACATGGTTTTGTGAAACAGGTTTCAATTCTTCCTCTCCATCTTTGAGTAGAAACTACAACATTGCTACTAGGCGACCTCGAGAATGGAAGATGATTCACGACATTTCTTGCATGGAAATTTTCGAGAAAGAAATATGGGTTTCTGTTCATGTAACTCTAACTGCTCTTCAAATTGACGATTTCTACTTTCTTTCATTGGCAAGCAATGCATGAAAAAAGTGATGCACCATTCTAACTATATGTGGCATGGCACAAAATGTAACGGTGAATTCCTAGAATGTGACTAACATTACAAACTCATAATTGAATGCATGACCACACTGGGCACTTAGACAATGTGATAGTTTTCAAATATGCCGGAAATGATCTCATGGGTGTTACAAAAAAACATTTGTTTCTTCTTTCCCTTTGGACCATCTGATGTCTAAGAAATTTGTGGAAGGATTTCAGATTGTCTTTTCCTCCTAACACTTTCCATCACAATTTTTTTCAATGGTGTTGAGCATTTACAGATAGTTTGGTTAACTCAGAAGAACTTCATTATGACTTTGCATGCAAAGAAGTTCTCCAAGACATACAAGCAATGTCTAGTGCACAATGATCTACTACCTGTGCGATCTCTTCATGCCACGAAGGACCACTGCCATTTTGTACATGGAGTATCATATTTGTATAAATAAATTTTCCATAGTCCATATAGGATATCCATGCTTTTGTAATACACTGATTCTAGCCAAGGCTCTTCTTCAAAAAATTGAATATATGTATGTTTACACCTTTCAATTTAATATAAAATACATAACAACATCTGTAAAATGTCTACATGTCTATACATTGAATATTTCTTTTTATAACTATTCATGTTATCTTTCAAACATGTTCAATTAAAAGAAAACAAAATTTCAATATCTTAGTGTATTGATTGCGACATTCAAGGCTACCATAACAAATTTCCATGCAAATCTATCATGTATCTTTGTAAACTTTCAAGCATGTCATGGACACACTCTTTTCCTGGCCATGCTAGATTTTTCCCTTCATTATATAAACTATTTTTAAAACGACAAGATTCACAATTTATTTTCTATGCATGTACACCTCATTTATACTTCTCTGTAATTTACTTATACCTCCATTCTAACAATAAATTATTTGTACTTGCTTAGATATGCCATCCGACAGTGAAAATGCATATAAAAATGAATGAAGATGCCTCCTTTATGTACAAAACAGAGACACAATAAATGCATGACAGTGACTACTTTATAAAAAATGCAAAAACCCTTCTACCCCACCTACTTCCCTTCCCACCTTGTGTGCTTCCCCAAACGTGAAAGCCAACTCACCTCACCTTTTTGAAACCCAAAACAGCTCCCGCCTCAATGATGAGAATCATCAATTTCGACAAAGGATAGATAGACTTTCTCCCATGCATGTTTGCAAAACATGAAAAGAATAATAAAGGCATGAAAACATGAATTCTACATGGAAATATTTCCGATTGTCGTTGTGCCTCATCTAGGAATCCATATCATTTTTCTCATTCGAACAACATAGACCTCGACACACAAACACTTGTCCTTTCTAATTTATCACAATTTGAGGAAATTCTCATTGCACGTGTCAACCCGATTCTACAAGTTACTCATGATCGTGGTCATAAATACAAATACAATGGCCATACAATCATCTTCCCCCAAGACATCACTACTATTTCCAACTACTTACCTCATATGGTTTCCGAATTAGACATCCTCATTGTCAAAAGACACAATACTCCTGAAAAGGCTTATGAATTCCTTGTTTGTAAATCACGAGTAATGGCGGCACTTGAATACAAACCAATAAATGATCCCTATTACAAGGATGTTCAGCGCAACCCATCTGCAATTAATGCTTTGCCAAATCAACCCACAAATATATCTTTTCTCCTTCATAGTATAACCACCTCTTCAGTTGAACCCGATGAACTTGTACCTGATTGTAATTATGACTCTGATCTCATCCTCACTCCATTAGATCTCCAACCTTCATCTTTCATTCCAACTCTCCCAAATTCATATACGGAACTTGAGCACATATGTGCTTATTTACACTCGACGAACTCAAATTCAACAAACTCACTTGATTGGCTTGCAATATCCCTATCCCTTGTAAATGAATACACCATCGAAGGCATTTTTTTCATGTTATTCACCACACTCTTCCCTACAGGCATTGTCGTGATTGCACAACCAAGAATTACAAAAGTTGAGATGCATGAATATGATTTGCATGTAATGCGCTACCATGATAACCGATTTGGACAACATCTATGATTCCATTACTTCTTATATAACATTCTAATGCACCATCAAAGCCAAGCAAATGCTGCCATATTTGTAAAAAAATGCATTGAAAACAACTTACCAACAACTCTTTCAGATCTTTGACAATGTCTTCGTGATTTTCCTGATTCCAAATTACCAGAACAAGTTATGCATTTTGGCACAGGTCTTTGAGGAACACGCTCTTTCTGGAACAAACGACGATGTGAACTAATTCATCTGATCACACAAATAGGAAGCCCAACATTTTTCTTCACCCTCAGTGCAGCTGATACTAAGTGGTTTGACTTACACATGCTCATGCTTGGCAGTGTTCCCTCAAATTCGAGAAATATCTACCAATGGAGAATTCAAAACGTAATAAAAAACCCACATATTACAGTCTAATATATGCATTGCATATTTACAATTTTCTTTGAAGAGGTTCTACAAAAGGGCTTCCACACACTTGATTATTGGTGCAGGTTTTCATTTAACCATTTTCGCCTCCATCATTTTTTACATTTTTAATATCCTTATTTTACAAATGTTATTTTTTTATTGTTTTCTAGATATGAATGGAAACATAGAGGATCCGTACACATACATGGATTCATTTGGATACAAGATGCACCAAATATGGACACTCTTGATTGGAACAATGAAACTGAAGTCGTTGATGCTAAGAGTTATTTCAATTGGTTTGTAACCACTTGGAATCAACATCATCTCCAACATCGCAATCCTATGCTTCATCAATTGACAATCCATGATCCATTTCTTCTCGACACAACATCGATCTTCACATCGTCTCCATCTAAAAATTATGAGGAGCTTGTCAACTATGTGCAACGACACACAAAGTGTCATGAATCTTCTTGCCTTTGTAAAAAGAACAACATCTTGACCTGCCGATATGGAGTACCATGGGAATTACACTCTGCATATTCAATCTTCATTAATGATAAAGGGCAGAAAATTTACATCCCTACTCATAATGATAATAGATTGAACATCCACAATGCTGATTTGCTCTCCATTTGGGGAGCAAATGTTGACTACTAACCTATTCTATCATGCCATGCTCTGTTAAAGTACATTTCAAAATATGCAGCAAAAGCAGAAACAAAATCATAAAGTTATCGTCAAATGTTATCACACCTCTCACAAACTGTGCCTCCAAAAGCACCTATCATTAATGTCATCTGAAAATTCCTAACAGAAACTATTGCTAACAGAGATATTGGGGCAAAAAAAATATGCCATATGCTACAAAAACTACCACTTTCACTCTGTAGTCGCACATTCGTTTCTTTGAATGTTAACCAAACCGTTTTTAGACGTGCTTCCCTTGATTATGAAAACTCCCTCTCAACACCAAATTTGATTCTCGCATACATGAATAAACTTGTTTCATTAGAATCATTAACTCTCCTTGAAGTTGCACATTCTTGGTCATTTTCTTCTCATTGAAAGCAAAACCAATGGAATCATTGTTCATGTCTTATCACAATATACAACCATTCCTTCTCCTAGTGATTCTTATTACGATGCTTTATGTTGGAGTGAACTAATGCTATATTTTCCTTTCCACACACTCCATACTGACATTGGTTCCATTAATGAAGAAATAATTACACACTAGGAACAAAAAAATGGGACATATACACCATGGCATGTTCATTGAGAACCCAAAACCCCATAATACGCAAGCCTCGAAGATCCATTCACTCCTCTGGTTCCCCTTGCTAACTCCATTGACATCGATGAATGGAAAATCCTTACTCAACTCCACTCAGGATAGAACATTGAAGTTGATGAGCTTGAAATGCTTGGCCATTGCGACTTCGATGCTAGCGATAATTTGTCACATACTATAATTCCTCTCCACTTGAAAGAATCTGCCATACATTTTATTGAACTCAACCGCTAATCTAGCCAAATCGAACACCATCACTTTTAAGGCCTAGAACAAAATTACTCCTTTTCTCCTAGCCAAAGAACAACTTTTGACATTGTTTTTACTCACTTAAAAAACATTGCACTAGACCCTCCACTCATAATGAGCATCCATAGAACAACTGGGATAGGGAAATCTCATTTAATTAGCAGTCTACAAAGAGCATTCTTGGCAAACTCTCCACCAGAAAAAAACCCCTTGCTACTACTTGCACCTATCGGAGTTTCAACTTTCAACATAAATGCCCTTACAATCCATTATGCACTTCACATCCCTATCCAAACAATGCATCCTCTTGAAGGACAATTACTCCTAAACTTCCAAGAACAACTTCGACATATAAACTACATTCTAATTGATGAAATGAGTTTCATTGTACAAAAAATTATTTCCCATATTGATGAATGCCTGAAAGAAGCATTCCCTTTTGAGCAAAATAAACCATTCGACAGTTGCTCCATTATCCTTGTTGGAGATTTAGGTCAACTATAACCTGTGAAAGACATTCCTCTCTATGTTGGATAATCACATGGAAATGCACTCTAGCACAGTTTCAACACATTCATTACACGTTCAACTATTTTTGCCAACAAGGTGAAAGCAGTTCACAAGTTGATTTCTGTCAACTCCTCACGAATCTTAGAAATGGAACACCTACTCAAGAAGACTATAATCTTCTAATGTTAAGGAAAAGCTCATATCTCACGCATGAAGAGCATCAAGTGTTTGAAGATTCCATGCACCTATATAAAACTAACTATTCAGTTGCTTTGCATGATAAAATAATGTTAAAAAAAGTGAACATGCCACTTGAAATATGCTACGCAGAGCACCAAAAACAAAAAAATTCTACAAGAATAGAAGATGAACATTTAGATAAAGAGGTCCTCTTATGCATTGAACAAAAAGTTATACTTACCAACAATTTATGGGTCAATGCATGCCTTGTTAATGGTGCACTTGACAAAGTCATTTCAATCTTTTATACACTTGACTCAAAGCCTCCAGTGTTGCCATGTTTCCTATCCGAATGACATGGGCTATAACAATAAATAAATCACAGGGTATGACATCAGACAAAGCAACTACAGAAATTGGCAACAAAGAACGACAAGGATTAACATTTACTTCCATATCAAGAGTCATATCATTGTTGGACCTCCGAATTAGACCAACATTTCCATTGTCATGCTTCTCACCTATGCAAGAAAATTGATATCTCAAGCGTCGAAAAAAAGAAGAATCACTTATCGCGTCAAAATCCCCACAATAAAATATACTTCAATCACCCATATGCCCTATCCTCTAAATTTACCCATGGTAAACATATCTTGTTACTTAACCACCTTTATCGTACAATTACTTATTATTGCATGTATCCACATATTGTTCTATTACTTTTCAGGATTTTTTTTTTTTCATATTTGCTTACTTTGTTTTAAAAAAAAAAATTACTCTTTATATACATTTCCAATAACAGTTATTATTTCTCTTTATGTTCATGACCAACAGATATGGATACAAGTTACCTGTCCACACTATATGAATATTGCTGAGAAATTCAACAACAGGAGCTTACTTTACAAGATATACAACACAAGATGATGCCACCACAATCCCTACCTTTATATTGTCTACAACCAACTATTACCTTGCTTCACAACATAAGAATACTCTTGAAAAAAATTATTCACATCCATGAAAGAGACGCACAAAGGAAAATACAAGATGTCTGGCAAGAACACTTTTCACATCTTTACATCACAATAGATATTAATTGGTGTTGTTGATGCCATGAATCATTTTGTATATATGATTAGTTTCTCACTATCAATGACATCTATATATGTCATCTTGTATATATTACATTGCATGCTTAGTTCTGCTATCGCTTTAGCATTTGAATACTATGTTCTGTTTTGTTTGCAAACGCTTGTAGTGATTTTGGAGTCATCATGTTCATGTGCTAAAAATTGTTAATGTGTTTTGTTGTTATACAAAATTAAATAAAGAAAATCGTTTTCAAAACGTAGATAATTACCACCACACAAATTAACACTATTTTGACTATATTTAATTATTCATGGCATCCATTTCTATTCAGAGTTTTAGATGTAATGGAAAATCACTTAAATAACAATTCCACTTGGCCAAATATAGTTAACCTTTAGGTAAGTAAGGATAAGGGTGCTGTTATAACAAGAGTGCTAAATTACATTTTGCACAAGGCCCAGGAAAAGTGGCTAGGCCAGAAATAGTTTTCAGCAATAACTTCCATTGAGAAACTACAAAGTTTATGCTAAATGATTTCCATATTAAATCCTATTGTTAGGCCACCATTTTAATGCGTGCTTCTTAAAGCACTAATATGACTAATGGATACATAGCATACGTAGGCCAAATCTTTCTTTTGGTTAAAGGCTCTGCAATAAAAAACTATTATTTTGTCATGAAAGTTAAAGGCTCTGCAATAAAAAACTATTATTTTGTCATGAAAGTTGTCTCGCTGAATAGTCAAATTGATTTCGGTCTCTTTGAGAGTTTGCTACTTAATGTCATTTTTTTTTGTGTGTTTACTTAGAGTTTGTCTTTTTTTAGAGTTTGTCTTTTTTTTGAGCTTCAGGTTTGTAATGATAACAACCCTTAGTTGTAGAATTTTATTTACGACAAACATAAATTTTCGGCCATGAATATGTAAATAGTTAGAGTTTAGGTGCTGCCAGATACCATCGGTCTAAAGGTGATTGTATACTTCTACTCCATGAATCTTGGTTGTAATATTTTAAGGACTTTTTATAAAAGCTAAAAATTTTGTGAGCTTGGAATTCAATACCTTCGGTTTGAAGGTGATTGTATACTTCTACTCCATGAATCTTGGTTGTAATATTTTAAGGACTTTCTGTAAAGGCTCAAATTTTTGTGACCTTGGAATTTAATACCGTTGAAACAATTCTCTAATATTTTAACTGTATAACCAATATATTCACATCACAACCTAAAGCCTATATTTAATATAACAATTTCTATTTAAAATCATATCTGTTAAGAAATTTACCCAAGAACATAAATTAATTACGAAGAATTACTGAGAGAAACAAATATAAAAAATAACCAGCAATAACCATAAACACATAAATACACATGTTTATCCGGGAAAACCCCAAATCCGGGGAAAAAC
>APFE030693031.1:0-28802 GCA_000404065.3 Pinus taeda | reverse complement strand
CCCACGCAAGTCTGGTGTTCGAATGGTATTTAAAAAAAAAAAAAAAAAAAGTTTCTCTGCAACTGCTCGAAACTCTGTGTCCTCGAGGTACATGCCAAAAACCTTACGTACCCACCTTCATTCTTGTTGTTTTCGTATTAATCGGTTAAATTAAAGTCTGAACCAGAGACTTGCGTTCCTCTGTTTTACTCCAAAAAACATCCAGGTTGGGTGATTCAATATGGGAAATCATTGAAGAAAGAACCCTGAACCTTGGTTCCGAAAATTAGTATTCAGGTAGAAGGTGCTACGCATCCCACCAAGCTCATGCTAATACTGAATTTAAAAGGAAAATTATCAAGCAACTGGGTCAATAATTCATGTGAGTCAATGACTATTCCATAATCTCCACAGATGATTTACGAAAATATTATTGTTGGCTTATAAAGCATGCCAATAAGTGTCTTGATTGGACATCTTTATCATTAAATGAATTTACTGATATGCCCAGTTATCTAACTAATCATTAGAGGAGTGTTACAAGGCTTTCCCTATGTTTCCTTCCCAAAAGCACAGCCAATATATGTATTTTCTTTTGCAGTCAACATTGAGTCATCGGTATTCTCATGATTGAGATTTTAAATCTAAAGGTTGCCCTTGGGCATTCAGCGATAGATCATATCTACTTTTAGTAATTATTCATTAGAAAATTTGCAGATTGCGATGTTGCTGTAAAACTTCTTTGGCTCTTAATGGAATATCCTCCTGTAGTGATCTGTTTGTCTATTGCAGAGGTTCTTCACCTTTACCTTCTGGAGTTGCTTCATGTACATATGGATGCCTTAATTTCAGTTGATACTTGCAACTTGACCTTAGTTAAAGTGCTGGTACTAATCCTCAATGTAGGTACTAAGACTCTTCCTATGTTTCTCCCTCACTTGAGTCTCAAAAATCATCATTAACAGAAAGAGAACATTAGGAGCTATTGCACAGCTTCTCCAATTTCTACCTTTGCTAATACCTCTCAACCGAGCTGTCAATAAATCTGAACCACTTCATTTTTCAAATCCTGGTACATTTGCTAATTTCATACCCAAGTTAAGAAACATTCCCAATCCAAATATATCGATAGTACCATAATTGCCACACTTGACTCCTTATGTGGTTGAAGGAGATGGATCAACAGTTTATGTAAAAAAAAGGAGATCCGGGATATCCAGATAAGTCTTGCAAATGTTGTTCCTGTGGTGGAGGCAAATATTTCCCTTTCAGGGAAGCAGCGGAAAAACTTAATTTCTATTGGGTATGAAATATTACAGTCAGCTCTTCCTTTGCAACCTGATGCATCTGTGGTTATCCCTGTTAGGCTACAATCTGGAACCAAAAAAAAAAAAAAAAAATATTTAGTCCAAAAAATTAATGAAGTTATCCTCCAGAGATATTAGGAATATCATCAAGCTAAATCAGAGTTCTAACTAAACAATAATGAAAGTGAAAGAAGTAGAATACAAATGCACACAGTAATAAATAAATCCTTCCTTCCTGATTATTTGAGATGCTTTTCACCACATACTGCATTGTTGGCAGCTAGTTAAAAGATGCCCAGATACATTTCTTCTATTGAATTTATGTAGCAAAAGGGGAAAGGAATCGTATGACATACGATGCAAGTATGAGGAAGATCCTACAGATGCCCTCCTCATACGGCTCATGTATAAGCACTATGCAGTCAATAGTTTATGTGAAGCTGTCCAAGAAATAAATTGTAACTCACAGCAAATTAATCAACGGGTCCCTGAGGAAGTATTGGAGCTCGAGGCAAATGATCCTAGTGATGTTACAAGCATAGAAGATTACGACTCTCTGGATGGTCGAGAGGATGAGGGGTTTCTAAATGAATTCTGGTCTGTAGATTGGGGAATCGGTTATGATGATCAACAAGAAGAAAGTATTATGCCCCCTCCAGTAAATAATATGGATCAATATGAGGCATTTCTGCATGTACCAAGCTATGAAGTCCCTCCTAATGAATGGAAAGGTTTCTTCTTTATGTTTCAAGGTGATGCTAATTCCGCCAAAGAGGATGTTTCTATCATTGAGGAAGATTCCAATACCCCTAGTGTGGAGAAGATTGAAAAGGACTCTTCTCCCAGCCATGTCACTGAAAAAGGGTTCATCTTCATATTTGAGTGGTATACCCCTCATTGTGCTGCTAGAGCGATGGCCCCATAGTCCTGAAGCCTCTTTCCAAAACCCGATCCAATTTGGCTAAAGCTCAAAGGATATTGGTGCTCGAAGTACATATGGAGTACTGCCTCACTTGGTGGCAGACACACATTCAATGACCAAAAACGAATGACCAAAACCCCTCACAGATTTCAATCTCGGCTCCCTGATTAATCCAAGTATATATATCTATCTATATATAGATATATATAGGGAGAGAGAGAGCATATTTAATCAATGTTATATTAAATTTAAAAGCTGTTTAAATTATTTTCAATCTTTACATTAAATTGATACCATGCGCTAATGTATTTGTAGTGCATAGAACCTGTAAATCATCCTTTAGAAAAAGGCCTTCAACAAGGTTTATATCATTTAAACAAAGACTACCATTGTGATACCCCACACCGCATTGAATACAAGCTTGCATTTGTTTATCACTGCTTGAAAGAGTAGTTGATTGTAGTCTTTCAAGTGGTCCATTGACTATATAAAATCCAAAACTCTTTACTGTTTGAGAGAGAGATGGAATGTTGCTTCCTGAGCTCCTTTTCTTGTAGAGCAAAATACAAGAGCTGCTTTTCCTCCAGAATATTGTATGAGCATATCATAGAGGAAATTTTGAAGATGCTAAGTAGATATAGAATCATCATCAACCATACAAGACACTATAGAAAAAGAACAAAAGTATGAGAGCAAATTCAAAAGTTCAACCAGAATAGAATAAATTAAAATATATATATATGAAGTATCAGAATGTGTTGTTAACACAGTAAAAAGGTAAGATGCAGAACACAGTCAATTGTAATATTCAATTGCTGGATTGTCAAATGAGAAATTTATTCATGTTGCTTACGTCCAATGTGCAACAAATTATATATCTTCAAGCTCAACAACAACAATGGATAGTAAATAATACCTTTTCAAAGAGAGTCATTTTTGGCTAAGGCATATCCTGTCTAGTGAATAATAGTTGTAAGAATCAACTTGGATAAGAATCAACTTGATATGTTTTGATAAGAATTCATTTCAGAACATGAAAATGAAAGCATGTTTTAAGGTTGTTGGAGCTGACTGGTTGGATGAATATGATGCATGAAGTTTACAAAAGCTATCAATTTTCATTCTAAGTTATTGACTAAGCAGTCAACTATGTTAGGATTGAACAAACTTATCTGCTATAGATTTGAGCAAAATTGTTATATATAGGTTTTTTTTTTCAAAATCTTTTAATGTATGAACAAAATATGGCAGATTTGAAATATCTGCTAAGGGAAATAATACTGCAAAATCTAGCAGTCTAGTGAAAAGTAAGGTCATTAAGTTTTTATGGATAGGTGACTACTGGTGTAAACTAATTCCAGCAAGAATTGACAATTGGTTGTCCATTATCATTTTCTAAACAATTGTAATCCAACCAGAGATTTTAAAACCTCTTTCAATCCAACCTTGTGATGTCTAGTTCAACAATCTCTATGGCATGCATTTCTCTGATAATCAAACAAGCATTTCTCCCAATTCCTCCACAGAAACTTCTTAGAGTTTCACTAAAGTTAGTCATTTTTATTTATTATTAGACATACCATGGCAATCTTGCAAATGTACTATTACAGAAACATCATCCAGAGCATATGTAACATGCATTCTTACATCATTCTGACTGGATTCATCCAGTGATGAATATAAACTATTGTCTCTCCCCTATGATATGCTTCACCGAATTATCGATGTTAATTTCACTGCCTACTGACGTTAATGTCCACTGGGTTTTGCACATTCAAAAACAACATAAAATTGGACTCTGAACAACCTACGTCAGTTACTGCAATCTCACTGTGATCAAAGCACCAATGGAATGGCACACTCCTTCACAGATTCTTCACTATCATCTGGGAACACACTACCTAGTGAGAGCCCACATTCTCCAGTTGTAATGAAACAAATTCAACACCAATCTTTAAAGTCTTGACCTCTCTCAATCTCTTCTTCATCTTTGTCAGCAACTTTTTCCGTCACGCATGGCACATCTGGCCCTACTACTGGATCCTTGATGTCCTTTCCAAGGTTTTCAATGATGAAGTTTTCCTCCACATTGTGTACTCGGAGTCATTTAATATTATTACTCGTTCACCACTTCAACATCCTTGGACTTTCACAACTAACAGCTATACCTATGTTTAGCGTTAAACATGTAGGAATGAAAACCATAAGTTTCATGCACAATCAATACATGAAAGAATGATTTCCAATTATTATGCTTAATGTTGTTGGTACATGAATACCTATATAAATCATGACTTATGTTAGGGATGTAATAATTATAATTTTATTTTTATTATCAATATGAATGATGAGATGGAATTAAAATAATGAATACACTTGACTACTAGATGTGAAAATGAACTTACAAATATATTGGTATGTTATATGAACTCAAAGATCAATATCATAGATGAGCTTTTATTAATATGCATAGAAAATCGTTATCTAAATATAATTGATTTTGAATATATCGATGCATATGTTATAATTTGTAGGCAAGTGTTTACATTGCAGATAGTATCATTACTTGCAGATAGTATCATTACCAAACCGACTACGTGATGACAAAACTCCAAGAACAATTGAGGCTCAATGAGATTCCAAAATAGGGTATTGACCCTAATTCTATTCGGAGGGGTGGAGGTGTTGCCCACCGTTTATCCTCCAAAACCTGGAGTCATGGGAGGACTGTGTGAGTCACGCTCCCCTAGACGTGTGATGATGACTGCCGGATGCCTACGAGGAAATCAGGTCAATTTAGTTGACGCTACCATCCTTAGAGTTATGAATGGTTAGGTCAGTATAACTGACGCCATAGCATACTCCAGTAGAGGACGGATAGGATGGGAGCGGAAGAGATTAGGAAGGATAGGATGATTTTAGAATAGCTTGGGAACCTAGTTGGGACAAGGTACGACTATTAAAAGAATAAAAATAAATAAATAAATAAATTCGAGACGTAATCCTTACACAAATTATATTAATCGTTAAAATAAATACTAAATAAACCCAACTTCGGGACGAAGTTGTCTTTGAAGGAGGGGTGTATGTAATGACCCAACTTAAGTCACTGATTATTTAGCATGCTTACGAGACGTGTGTATGATAGCTACATACACATGCATCGCAGGCATTGCACTAGTATACATACTAATTTAATCATATAAATGTCTATGAAAGAAAATGAATTAGTTTTTAAGAAAGTATTAAGTAATACCTTATTTATTAAGTAGAACAATAAAATATATTTACTTATTTTATTAATAAAATTTTATTTAAATAATAAATAATCATTATTACATTGGACAATTCACAATAAAGTACTTAAAAGAAAATATACTATTCTCGAAGTCGGTTGAGATGATAAAGGTGAAATCTCATTTAATAAATAAATGACCAACTCAGTGAAAATATCTTAATGACCAACTCAGTGAAAATATCTTAGTGACCAACTCAAGCGAAAATATCTTACTGGATAAACTTAAATCTTGAGTTTAATTGGAAAAAAGGGTGGGATTTCTGGGGGAAGAAACTTTCCCTATATAAACATAGTCGAAAGGAGAAGTAAGGGGGGGAAGAGAATCAGTCTGTTGGAGGGATGAGCAGGGATGAGCAGAGGGCTCAGTTTTGGAACTGTAAATCGGGAAATTTTGAGCTGTTCTTTGGAGTTTTGGGCACGGGGGCCAGCGGACATCCATTTCGGAGTCCTCTGGATCTGGGAACCAGAGAGGTGGATTCCAGATAGGCAGGGAGGCATAAGTTGGTTTGGTAATGGACGCAGAAAACTCGGAGCAATGTGATTAACACCAGACAGGAGAACCAAGAGAATCAGGTACGCAGAGCAGAGAATCAGTCTTTACGCAGAGCAGAGAATCAGGTACGCAGATGCAGTCAATTGGTAGAAATTATTTGATAAAACTTAATATCAGTCTGTACAATCCTTATATTTTCAGCTGAATGGTAAACCAGTCTTTACATATATGCAGACTCATTTAATTGATAGAAATTATTTGATAAAACTTAATATCAGTCTGTACAATCCTTATATTTTCAGCTGAATGGTAAGCCAGTCTTTACATATATGCAGACTCATTTAATTGATAGAAATTATTTGATAAACTTAACATCAGCCTGTACAATCTTTATATTTTGAATTAAATGGAAAAGCAGTCTTTACATATCAGATCTTGGTTTGGCTAAAAACACCTCTGCCATTCTGAATCCACTCTGTCTTTGGCTAAACCAAAAACTTAGCGGGGTCTCATTTTGTAGTGCTCCAGTCACATGGAGAACCATCTCTGCCTTCTTTCCGAAATCAAATTTAAATTGCACTAGGGGTCTCTCATCAGACAACACCTGAGTCCAATTTAGAATGCCTCGTTATAGCATGTCATCTAGCAAACTCAACATTATTTGCCAATCTTGACCTTGTCAGAGCTGAGCATTTATTTTGCTCATGCATGTATGTGGTAACAGACTTGACTGTGGTTGATAGTGAATAACATACCCCTTTATCTAACTCTGCGTTTCTTCTGTCATAACCATTCACGTCCTCTCTCTATTTGATCTCTCTCCACTTGGGCGTTACCCTTCACATTTGCCATTTTGTGAATGCTATGTGGTTTGAAGCTTCCTTGGGATTTTGTGCCTCGACAAGCATTCTTACAGGAAACTCTGCCAAACTACATTTTGATCAAGCTTTTGTAGTAGGAGCATTTTGTTGAGCGTGTTCTGAGATCAAGATTTCTTCCAATCTTTCCATTTTGGCCTAGTCCTCTTTCTGTTTTGGTTGGGCATTGTTGGCCTCTTTCCATTTGGCTCCGTGAGTTTCTCCTGACGACTTGGATTTGCTTGAATGCAACATCGAATGACAACGTTTCCTGCATCACTTGGTTTCGCTTGAATGAAGGTGTTATTGGGCTTCTTTCTGTTGGCTCTGGGTGTCTTTATTGCAAGCGTGTTTTTGCTTCAGGGTTTGGTTCAGTTGGCTCTAAATGTTCTTACAAGAAACTGCTTGTGTGATTGAATTTTTGTGATTGCATCTTCGTTGGAGTATTTTTGGGGCAGGATCGATGGGGAAGAAAATAGTACTGTTGCAATGTATTTTTAGTCATATTTCTTGTCACTCTGAAATCAAGATTTCTTCTGATCAAACACCAACATACAACCTCAAAGGAAGCGATGGGCTCATGCATTTGCCAATCACACTTATTTGAGGGACATTTGTCAGTTATGTTGCTTGTACATGCTATTGATTTGCTATTAAGTGAACCCTGCAAAGTCACATTGACATCGATTCTTAGCTCTATGCAATTAACTAAAGGCCCTCAGTCCCCAATTCTGCTTTTTGCTATAGTGATACGATGTCCATGGATTGTTTCTAGAGGTAAAAGAGATCAATTCCCCTTTTCTCATTGTTGTTGAATCAATCGTGAATGTGTCACATACCTTGAATATTTTATTTAGTAGTTGAGACTGAATCCATTTTGGAAGAAAGTGGTGGAGCATAAATTATTTGTTGGTTGCTTTAATAAACAAGCATTTAAAGATGAAATTGAAGATATTTTTGTTAGGTTTGGTCTTGTCGATGACATATATATCATGAGAGATGAACATAAGCAGAGTAGAGGGTGTGCATTTGTGAAGTACCCATCCAGAGAAATGGCAACAGAAGCTATTAGTGGATTGAATGGAACTTATGTGATGAGAGGTTGCAATCAACCTTTGGTTGTATGATTTGCTGAGGCTAAGAGAGCTAAAGCTGGAGAATGAGAAATGTTCCTGCATTTGGGGGTCTAGGCTATGGTACAAAATTGCAAAGGCCATTTGGATCAAGGCCATCTTTTGGTGGTGGAGGGCACATGGGAGGATGTGGCATGCATTGAAATTGGTGCCCCATTGGTGTAGCAAGTGTGAGAAACCCATCTCCACAAGTTGGTTCCCATCCAGGATCCTTATATAAGTCCTTCAACTCCTAGTGGGAGATGAAGATTTTGGAGGACACTCACCGATGGTAGGCCCAACGAATGTTTCACAAATGTAGATGAATGGTCTGATTCAGGGATCTGTTCACACCTCTTCCATAATAGGTGGTCTTGCAAGGATGACAACCCCTTCTCAGCTCTCAGGTTTTAATTCACCTCTTGTAGAGGGGCAGTCTCAACCTCAAGGTTGGATAGCACCAATATGACAACCACTCCAGTTGCAACAACAGATGCAAACTCCATTTCAACATCAACATTCACAACGATTTGCTCAACAACCCCAATTTGGTCGGCTACCACTATCACGATAGTGATTATCTCAATGTGGACACTTACCTATCTGTCAGTCACAAGTGCAACAACATGCTTCTTCAAGTCTCCAACAGGTTGTTCCTGTGAGTATGCTAGTACAAGTTATGCAACACTATCACCAACAACAAGCGCAACCCCAACAACAACCTCTAATTACAACCCTCGTGTTTAAAAACGAGTCGAATTGGTGAAGTATTAGAGTTACTGAACACTCTACTACTCTATTGTTTATGACACATTCGAAATCAACAAGGCCATTCTCGTTGATATTCAAACCTATTTACAAAATGCACATGGCAAGATTGAGTTTCTTCATCTTGAATCTCAGCTCCAACGAGATGAATTACAACAAAGGAATCAACATTCTAAACTAGTTCTTGTTCAGAACAATCTTTGTTTGAGGTTGATTCCCATCAACATCTAGCACCTGATCATATTAGCGAGGCCACTTTAGAAGTGTAGATTCACATGCAGATGCAGAAGTTCAGCCTGCACTTCCCAAGCCCATCATCAGACCTTGGGAAGAATTTATTAACAACAGGCACAAAACTGGACTTGGATATGAAAAGGAAGTGACCTTTCACATCCCAGACTACTCTGAACCCTTCTAATTTTAGATTGCCAGGTTTCCTCAAGACAACCCATCTTCACTTGCTCTAATTCCACCCACTTCATATTCGCAAATGCCAACATTGTGATTGGGTTGGCCATGTGAAAGATCAGTGTTTCGATCTCCACCCTTGTGAGAATTTTGGAAAACATACTTAAACTGATGAATTACTTCTTGGAAATGGTCTTCAACGACCAAGATGATATATCGGTCATACCATAGAGTTCATTCTCAAGTATTGACACATCTTGCATTGGAGATATTTTCATCTTCTTACCTTGTATTTGACACGGGTGAGTTGATGGTCAACACTAGATTTTAAGTCATATTAGATGAGCTTCAACCAAAGCCTGAACTAGAGCCTGCAGCGAGAGTTAACCAATGCTAGAGTTAGAGCTGTAGCCAGAGAGAGACTCATGTTCCATGAGCATGATTAGGTTGTTGGTCTACCTTAAATCACCACCCGTAGAAGTTTGCGACTTCTACTATGCATCACATCAGTTTGTGGTCATCTTTAAACCATCATCAGGGAGCACTTCCATTTCGCAGAAGACTTCAACTTCTAGCTAGATGCAAAATTGTTCTAGGCATTGCTTCGAGCCAAGTTCTAGAGTTGGTGGACAACGTTAAACCACCACTGGTAGAAGCCTTAGCCTTCAAATTTTGCTACGTCATTTGGTTTGTGGCATTCCTTAAACCATCAGATTTAGAGAGCACATACAACCATTGGTTGCTATCCACCTTTGTATTTCACCTCTCTTCTTGGTACACCCCTTTGGATTAAAGGGGGGAATGTTGGAAACAAAACCCTTTGGGGATATGTGAATTTGGCTTCTTCACTTGAGAGGAAGACGAAAAGCCTCAAGTGAATACCAACAATCATGAGAAGTCCAAGAGACCTCCTGGAATACAGAACTAAGAGTCACACAACTTGTCTTAATGTGTATCATATCAATGAGAGAAGAATCTCAAACTTATTTTAATTTTTTTCTATTTTTGTGAGTGAGTTTGGCACCTACAACCACTTATTTTGTTAAGGCTTATTCGTCAAACACCACCTAGATCCTACTTAGCGTTACCCCCCTTGTGTTGCAGAAGAGGCAACCTGAAGAGAGAGAGATCTACTGAGGTGACAATGGTTACCCTTGTTGAGTTACACAAAGCTAGTAATTGGTTGTTGGGACTTTACACTTTATGGATGTTACATTTTGTTATAACACTCCCCATGCTTTGTTACTAGTTATATGTGGCGAGAAACCCTGCCATTGAGAAGCATTGACCATAACATTTTGAACAATTGTATGCTATAAGGTTATGTTCCCTATGAGTTGTTCGTATTATGAGCTTTTCTTTTGGAGTTAGAATTTGTTTCTTTTCTGTAAAGGATATATTGTTTTGGTGACTTGATGACTAGGAGGGTCAAGTGTCCTTATCTTGTTCCTTGATCCTTCTTGAGAGGCTATAATTCTTCGCATTTTTTAGTCTACCTTTCTTTTATAACAATGGGTGTCTTTATCATTTGTCAAACCCTTTAGTTTCTTCTTGAAAACCTCTGGACTCCAACTAGTAGAAAGAAGCAATCATGAAGTTGTTTGAGGTTACATCTATTGCAAGCTGGAATATATTCACATTAATTAGGCTATTCCACAATGATCTCTATAGATTGTCAAATTCTCTTTGTTTCATCCTTGATTGCACCTAATCTCCGAACAATAAAGAATGGGATTTGCATAGTTATTTGATATGATATCTATTGGGAATATACTAGAAGTAACTAGTATTCCACCAAGGAGTTCTAACCTTGGGACCTGAGCTAACCTTCTGTCTTTAACATGCACACACATTAGGCAGTCTATATGCTCATTCTAAATATTGTTTGTTGCATGGTTTGTGAGATGAACTTAGGTTCATTGATGTCAGCCTTAGATTTGATTTAATATGCCATACATCAAAGGAGAAGGGCATGTGTTCTCATTGTTCTCTGGAGCTAGAGGTAGAGTAGCATTTTATTTTCAAGTGAATAGTTAACATCATTGTTGATTTCATTTGATATTATTTTTGTTGCTTAGATATGTAAGAGGGATTCTCACCTTTTTTTGATGTAAATACAAAATACATATTTTATTGTTTGTGAAGAGATCTTGCTTAACACACACAACACTTTACTGAAATATGGGTAAAGAATGGTTAGGTTTTATAATGTTACTTAAAATATGGTAAAACACTTATTGAAAGATGGGTAAAGAATGGTTAGGGTTTATCGCATTACCTAAAATATGGTTAAGTTTTATCATATTACCTTATTTTAGGCATTATGTCTATTACTTGAAACAAATGGATCTTAGATACAAATGATGCCTATATATCTCTATGACATTGTCGATAAGTTCTTCTAGGTGACAATGCCATTCCACGATCTTACTTTTTCAATGGGACTGTACTCTTCTTCAATCCCGTTGACCTACTTTTGTGGTCATCAGTTGGACATTAATAAATCTACTTACTTACTAACGTACCTTGAAGGACCATAAAAGGCACACACTAGAGCAAATCTCCAGTTGTGAGTACATTGTAAAAATCTTATGCATGAAATACTGATCATAAATGATGAAGACAAGGCTCCTTTGTTGCATGATTGAGAAATATGATTAGACATGAGGATTCCACAATAGGGTCCCATGGTCACAATTCTTCACTAGGTAACATCTGTCCCAGGGTCACAATTTCACCAGGTAACATCCATAGGCAGGTTCTAGGGATTTTATAATAGTGGATGGGGATAGGCAAGACTCTCAAGTGTTTATGCACTTTAATAGTGGTGCTGATTGTTGGCTAATAATTTGAGGTTGTTTCTTTGGTGGAGTGTGTGCTTCACATTGGAAGTGTTAATAAAGATTAATGTTTTGTAAACAATTCTCAAGATATGGTCTGAAACTTCAGTCAACTGGTTTCAACCATAAAGCTAAATATCAATGTTTTAAAACTCTGACTCGGGTTCGGAATCGATTGAGGGTCGACTTTGACTTCGACTTTGACTCGGTATCGACTCGACCGTTTTGATTTTAATGACTTGGTCGTTGTAAAAAATACATTAAATATATATTTTTAATTTATGAAAAACATCATTTTAAAGATTTTCAATTCATGTTTCCAAACACAAAGCATTAGAATATAGAGAGAAGACAACATATGATCAAAGTAGGCTCATGAATATATCCATTATATCAAAATGACACCCAGTGCACTGTCTAATACATACATGATATATAGATCAGAACAAAAACACATAACCAACGAGGGTCTAAATGGCCTCTACAACTAAAGTAAAACATCACTAGTTACTAGTCATTAGTCACTACTGGCTACTGCTAGAGAAGTCAACATCCTCTGGCTTAGACTCTGAATCAGAGTCAGATAGGGAAACCCATGGCTCCTCCTCAACATCATGATCTCCAACTGTAACTGTAGAAGTAGTAGCACTAGCAAGCACAACAACTGCACGCTAAGATAGACAAGCTATGTGCTTGTGTTGTGGCTGAGTAGAGAAGTGCTTGCAACTGGAGGGCTTGGGGCTGCTGGGCATGGTACTAGTGGATCTACATTTAACTGAACATGATGTTCAACTACTGACTCCATCTGTAAATCCAATTCAAATCAATACCAATATCCTCATCAGAATCAAACTCTGCTGGATGACTCTCCATTACCCAATCTGATGTTGGATCAATATCTTCCAACACAATGGGATTTGTATCAATTCTTTTGTTCAACAATTGGTTGCGTCTTAGCCGGAGGTTGTATTAGACACATACTAGATCATTTAACCGTTTTTGTTCCAAATGGTTTCTCTTCTTCGTGTGAATCCTATCGAAGACAAACCAATTACGCTCACACCCAGTAACACTGCAAGTTTGACTCAAAATGCGGATTGCAAACTTGTGCAAATGAGGGCAATGCCTACCAAATGCCTCCCACCATTGTGTTGCAAAAAACATAGTTGTGTAATGAGTTAATTCAACAAATTATATCCAACTTTCAAATTATAAACAATTCAACAAAATAAGAACTTGAAAATTGAAATTGTTTGTTTACCTGGCTTATTTGCTTCCCTTGCAATCCTTGCTAGGTTCTTGGCAAAGGTACTTGTGGCTCTGCTGAAACAAGTGATCTGATGGTGTATCTCCAACTGGTCACTCTCCTTAAGGACCATGCGATCAATGCAGTCAATCAATCCATCTCTAACCTCCTTTTGTCAAGGCTCCTGCCTCCAGAGCTTTATAATGATACATTGGGTTCAGAAAATACCCAACTGAATGTATAGGGCGATGGAGTTGATTGTTCCATCTTTGATCAATGATTTCCCAAATGGGCCCATACTTAACCACTCTATCCTTATATGCTGCCTTTATTTTATCCTTTGCTTGATCCATAGCCGCATAAATGAAGCCCATAGCCAATCTTTCCCCATCCACTAACCGCAACACCTTAACTAGTGGCTCAACAACTTTCACAATCTCTGCTGCCTTTTTCCAAAATATTTTTTCATTAACTCTCTTTCTCACATCTTTGACATCTTGTTTTCGAGACCATTGACATTCATTCCATTCATCACTGGAAAACACCCTTTGCAAGTTTCTATGTTGGGAAAGCATATATTGTTGAATTGAGGCTTCTATGATCCATATCAAGTTAAATTCTTCGGCGTAAATCACAAGATAAATCATTTGTCGACGCGTTTCGAACCAGCAAGTGTGGTTCATCGTCAGGACAAGTTGAAGAAACAGATCTAGCTTAACATGTTAAATAGTCTGAGCAGAGACTCCAACGACTAATTTTGACTAATGGACCAGAGTCAAGATTTAATGAAAATTAGTAAAATTATGTGAATATATAAAATAAATAATAAAGGTGTTAAAGGTTAGAAAATTATGTTTGATAAATAAAAGTTATAACTTGTTATTTAAATGGGACTTAAAATTATAAATTTATATTATGTATATATATATATAAATAATATATATATATATAACAAGAAATCATATACAAAGGTTAGTTTAGAAACTAATTGAAAATAATTACGAGAAGTTTATATAATAATATATTCATATCTTTATTTTACAATAAAAAATAAATTCAACATAAATAATAATAATAATAATAAAATAAAATAAAATAAAATAAATAAATAAAAAATAAAAACAAATAGAAGAGAGAGAGATTATAATAAAAATAAAAAATAAAAAATAAATAAAAATAAAAATAAAAAATAAATAAAAAATATAAAATATAAAAATAAACATAAAATAAAATAAAAATAGAAAATAAAAATAATAAATAATAACAAATAAATGACTAAATAATTAATATAACTAATAATAAAAAACATAAACACGTAGTCAAAAGGAGAAACCCTAGGAGGAAGGAAAAGACAAGGCTCCAAGGAAAAAATCTGCGAAATAAAGGGGAACCAACGAAAGCTAGAAAGGGCAAGACTAGGAAGAAAGGGCCGGGATCCAGCAGCTACTGCTCTTCCAGCCGTCATCTCTATTGAGATTGCTCGGCCTTCTTTCAATTTCAATAGCTTCCCTGAATTTACGGTGATGGAACTGAGCAACCCTGGCAATAACCTTGGCCTCCTCAATACACACTTGATGCTTGGTCTTTTCCGCATGCTTTGCTAACGCTGCAGACTTGGTTCTTCCATGTCTTATGTCTGCTACATGTTCGCTAATCCTTTGATGGATGGAGCGCCCTGTTTCCCCGATATAGGGGGTCCCACAAGAACAAGGGATCAAGTAGACACCCTTCATATCTTTAGGATCAATGGGATCTTTCACTGATATGAGGGATTTGCGAATAGTGTTGAGGGGCCTGAAGGTTGAGGGAATATCATACTTCTTAAGAATCCGAGCAAAATTAAAAAGCGTATATTGCAATGTCAAAAAATGAGTTGCAAATCTAGTGATGGCAGGCCTAACAATATCCTTGCCCCTTGTGTGTTTCCTCACCAGGTTCTGAGTCCATGAGTGATTGTAGATATATTTTGTTATGCTTTTGGCATTCTCTACAGTGTTCTTGATCCAATCAATTTTACCAATATCCTCGAGCATGAGGTCTATCCAATGTGCAACACATGGGGTCCAAAAGATAGTTTTGTGTTTTTACTTTAACATTTTACCAACAAGAACACAGTTAGAGGCATTATCTGTGATGATTTAAACAACATTAGTCACCCCCATCTCTTCAACAACGTCATCCAAAAGCTGAAACAACAAGTGTGCATCTTTCACCCTATTAGACACATCAATTGATTTTAGAAACATGGTTCCCTATGGGTAAACGATAAGAAAGTTTATGATGGTACGATTCCTTTGATCAGTGCATCCATCTGACATGATGGTATGATCTGTTTTTGCCCATTAGCTTTTGAAATCTTTCAAATATTCGTCAATGGACAAAACCTCTTTTTGCAAAAGAGATCTCCTTAACTCATGCATAATAGGGCCTTTGAAGTTCTTTCCAACATCAAATATGGCATCAAAAATAGGTTCATAATATGGTGAACGATAAGCATTGAAGGGGATATCAACATCATACCACCATCTAGCTATGTAATCACATCCAGTTTCTCTCAATTCTTTCTTCCAATGGTCATCTAAAGTGCGTTGCATTTGATGTCTATTAGCTTGAGGACCATGTGCACTCTATCAGATAGAGAGGAGGGTGTGAAATAACTTTTGATATCACCCTTCTTTTTAATTTTACCCTTACCCTTTTCTTGAATAGACTCCAAAGAGGGTGGAACTAGCGAAAGGGGTTGGATGCATCAGTTCAAGGGATAGATGAAGGGCCCTCCTAATAAAAATTGGGGTCGACAACCATCATTTGTTTTATACTATTCCTCCCAATTTCAGCGTCTATTTCTTTTTGCCTAGCTTTTTCTTTCTCAAACATCTCAAATTTTTCTACCAACTCCTTAATATCCCCAATTTGTTCAGCAATTTGGCCTCCAATACTAGCCAAGTGTTGTTTCAGCCTATGAATTCCCCCTCCACCCCCCTTAATTTTTTATGACAAAATTTGCAATGCATTTGATTATCAATCATCTCAGCGTATGCCCAAGCAACATCTTTCATTCTAGGAGCCATTTTTTAATATTTGGACTTGGAAATGAAAGGAAACAAATCTGAAAATGAAAAGAAAAAACAACAACTCTTCAATGTTCATTTCTTTTACAAAAATTACTCTTTTCAATTTCTAGATTTGCAAAAAAAAAAACACAAGCAAAGACAAATTTGAGAAGTGAAAAAAAATACCTCTATGCTCTAGCCTCCTGAGTGTCGCTCCAATGACTGCCCAAGAAGCTCCACAGTGCTGCTCCAATGACTGCCCAAGACTCCTCATTGCTGCTGCAAAAACCAACTCCACAACTCTACCCAAACTCCTCACAAATGCTCACACAAATCAATGAGATAGTTGTGAGGAAATGTGAGGGGGTTGGGTAGCCCTCCAAATTCCGTTGCTGGTTGTATTTGACTGGCTTGGCCGGTTTAAGTCGGACTCAACCGAGCTATTGATTTTGGGTAGTATCAGATGTGCTCTAGCCACGAAAATTGGTGGAGAGGCTAAATCACATGAGATCTCCAATACCCAGAAATGGTTTTGGCATAATCTAACCAGCTTGAGAGATATTAAAATAATTAATATTTTTAATGGAGTCCCTAAGTCTAAACTTAGGGAAAATAAAGTATTAATGTGAATTAATATAAAATTGAGTTAGAATGGTCCAAAAGTCATGGATCAAGCCAAATCTAATCTTAGTCGTTGATTAGGGACTTAATCTCGATTGTTGAATTGTCAACGAGAAAAGTATAAGAGGAGGCTTGAGGGTCACTTGGAGAACACATCGAGTTGATCAAGAATTCGATTTTTTGGGGCAAGGCTTGTTGAGGAAATCGAAGGAGTGATCAGAGTTGCAGTTGAGGGGCAGTGAATATAGAAGCAGAGAAGCAGAGAGGGTACCGGGAGCATCAACTCAGAAGCCGGGAGAGGGTTGACGCAGAGCCAGCTAGAGGCCACGCAAAAGCAGCGAGAGGCCACGCAGAGGCAGCGAGGAGCTGTGCAGTGCTAGAGAGAGTCAACATGGGTGACACAGAGGCTCCAGAGGTTGACATAGGTGACGCTGGGTTGACGTTGGGCCAGAGAGGTTGACGCAGACCCTAGAGGTTGACGCTGGGAAATTTCGTGGGGCAGATTGGAGCTGAGAGCTGTGGGATTGTACATCCGGGGTTTTTAGTTGGAATATCTGTCTCCGACTGAGAGGTACTACTGTCGAGAGCATTCTCTGTTGGGTGAGCCATCTCTAGCACCCAGATTGTATTCTGAAACTGCTTAATAATAAAACCCTCAGATAGCTGCACCGGTTTTCCCGAATTGGGTTTTGCTGGGGACATTAGTCCAAAATAACGGTGTCACTTGTGTGCTTGTTTTTCCTTCAGTTGATGATCTATATGTGTTGAGCATGTACTTGTATTTATTTTCAGCGTTTACATGGTAAAGAACTTGTTAATTAATAGAACAAGTAGGAAGAAATAAATCAGAAAGTACATGAAGGATTTCTAACAGATAGACTTAGAAATTCCAACACGAGCCGACCGGTCTGTTACTGAACTGGTCTAGTCGGTGACCGGCTCGGCCGGTTTGGTAACAGACCGGCCTTTGGACAGGTTTTTGTGCCGAGCTGGCCCAGGCAAGGGTCCGGCTCAGTCGGCTTGACTGGTTTGGAAATGGCTCAACCGAATTTTAAAACATTTCCAAATGTATATGCCTCTGAAACCAATCTAGCTGAGTTTGGAACAAATTCTGGCATCTCATTGACTTTAAATCAGTGCAAGACTATGAGAATGGGGGAGTTATGGTTGAAAGCCAATTGGGCCACATATTTTTATTTGCTCCCAAGCATTCTTTTTCTCCAGAGATCGGTAAGTGAAAATGTGCCTCTGCCTTGTGATGGTTTTCTAAAAACAATCACAGGTTTGGAAAGCGATGGCACTCTATGCTATAACTAGTGGATTCTTTTAACAAGGGAGAGGAAGAAGAATCTCAAATTATGTTATGATCCCACATGAATGGTGACATGCCAAATATGTTCTTTTTCTAAAGAAAATGCAAGTGAAAAAAAAAGCTTGTATTTGTAAAGAGAATTCATTTAACCACTGAATTGTTATTCTTTAAATGTTGTTGGGGGAAGGGGGTGTGGAACAGTTGCTTAGAGTCTCTACCTGGATGTTACAAATATCGAGTTCATGCCAAGGTATAATGAATTTACATAACCATGGGAAGTGGATGCAATTTTTCATTCTAACCAAATTAAATTTATTAGGATAGGGACAGGACCCAACCAAGTCGCTACAATATATGATAAAAAACACAACTGGAGTGAATGATAAATACAGTCAGAGATTTGCAAGACTGAATTTCAAGTAATAACTAAAAGTTGACTGGTGGAAGATGCTCCCTTGTTTGAATTCTCCACTCTGTGAAAAGCCTTTTTCTTTTGTGACAAAATACTCACATGTTTTTCTTATAATCACGTCATATGATAAAATGTTATGTGAATATGCTTTATAAAAATATAAAATAATCAGAAAACATGCACATGCTTGTAATTATGTGCAGTCAAACAGTTACATTGCAAAATTTCATTAAATGGTAACCCTGAAAAGTCTAATTGGTTGAGAACAAAACAAAAAATTGGATAAAACTTAAAAGTTGAGGGTTAATCTAGGGTGAAATATTAAGTTGCTTGGCTTGGCTGAACGTTTGTTGTCATATGTTTCTCAAAACTATGATATCCCTCTTATGAAAATAAATAAAATAAAAAAATGAGTATAAAAGACCCCTTAATTATTGATGTGTATATTATATAAATCTCGACCTTCTATTGTCTGTTACTATGTCCTACTTGACTTCTGTAAACTCTCTGTTTCAGTGTAATTTATATACATGAAATTTACACATTTTTGTACTTTTGGGCCTTTAGCATATGTCAAATTACAGTTTACACATTAGAACTAGTGAACTTTTGGAAAGCTGTTTCTTTTCTCGTCTATTATTGGAGTTGATTGCATGCAATACTGCTTCTGTTTGCAGGTCATTGAATTTATAGTCATTTGATTTGATACACGTCTTGGATTTCTAGTGACAGAAACACCTTTGAATGTCTTCATTCCAGTTTTAACTTGTTTAAATCCTGGATATAGCTATTCTTTCTAGAAATTAGCTCTTATTCTTTAAGGACCAGAATTAAAACAGGTGCTTATCATTTTGTGACAACTATTCTGTTGTCCCTGTTTGTTAGTTCAATTTATTTTGTCTTTTTGGGTCAAAACAATACTCATGAACATATATAATAGTAACTAAAGTAAAGCTGATTATTATTGTGTGTATCCATTTGTTTGGGCACATTTCGGAGATTGTTGACTTTTAATATTGAATCATTATCCTTGTTTGTATGACTTGATATATACATGCATTTGTTCATCAATGCTTAAGAGATTGTCGACCCTTAAAAATTCTTGTCTGCTTGTCATGCAGTGATGATGAAACTTACATATCGGCAGATGATCTGAGAATAAATTTATGGAACTTGGAAATAAGTGATCAATGCTTCAATATTGTTGATATTAAGCCTGCCAACATGGAGGAACTTACAGGTAATAGTTAGTAGTGGTACAAGTTTGAATTCATTTTTTGTCTGCTGGATAAGAATGTGCTATCGGTAAGTTAATCTGAAAACTCAATGGTGTTAGTGTAACTTGCGTAATTTGTCAAGCATTTAGATTTGAATAATCTGTCAAATTATTTGGCTAGTTGAGATCTTTATAATCAGATATATACTTTTCTTTTGCTAGGTAGTGTTTATTAGTTATCCATTTTGTTTGTGTTTAGTTTATTATTGATGTACCTTGATCATCCAATCTTTGAATGGTCATAAATTCTCATTCAGTGATAATCTGCTTTATGTGCTATATAGAATTATGCAGTACTTTGGGGCTAATAAATAAAAGTATCATAGTTTGAGTTGAGAAATACTCCAAGCTTTTCTTCCTGATGGTCTGTAAGATGTAACCGTTTAGGTGAATTTTCTTGAAACAGGGGCTTAAGACAATTCAAGTCATCAAATTAATGTGCATGTAAACTATTGCTTGTTTACTTGCTAACTATGTTGTCCCAGATGAATGTAGTACTCAGTTTCCATGCAGTTATTTGGTTGTCCTGGAAACCAGATTGGAAGCCTTACTAACACTTTTCTTTCCACTCCTTTGCTATACTTCTGACCGTGCTCATAAAGTTTTACTACTTTTCAAAGACTGTAGAGTGTCCACTTCTACAGGGACTGATTTAAAGTATATAGAGATATAACATGTATCTTTAAAACATAGAGAGTGCAGTTTGGTTATCTCCTGCTTTGTTTGAAGTGCTATCCTCCCTTACTTAATTGACTTCTCCATTGCTTTAGATGTCTTCGATTCCAGCTCCAGATCAAGCAGGATCTGAAAAGAATACTGTTTAAACTTTATATACTTCCATAGTCTGGAAGGTTGCTTCGTCTGCTCCATTGGTCTTATATTTCTTTGCTGCTACCTTTCAGCATTGTGGGAAGGCAGCTGACAATGAAACTTCCAAGCAGGCTGGTCCTTGGTGGGAGGTTCTGCTTGCTTCTTTTGTTTTTGCTATCTTTGGTTCAAAGATTTGAGAACTAAGCAATCCCTATATGGTATTTTGGTGGCTGTATTAATGGTAAGTTTGACACTTAATTGATATAATTTTTAAGTTCACCTGTAGCAGCTGGTGGAAGCCAAGTAGAATAAATGTCATTGTGAGTGGTAAAGGCTTTTCAAGAATTGGCAGGATTCCTGGATGAACATTTCAGCTGAAAAGGCAAGTACAAAACAAACTACAGCCCCAGAGTCACCCACCTGGTTGACAAGGTATCAACAGCAGGACTTCTCCTTCTGGTCAACACATACTAAAACCTCCTTGAAAGAATGGAATGACTCAAAACCGGGAACAGCAAGTTACTATCAGAGGTTCATGACCTCAAACAGTTAGTCTACAGAAGGATACACCAAGAGAATGCCTGCCTCCAAAATGCTCTTGGGGACTCTCTCACACTTATCTGAAATCTCAGACATGAAAAATATATTGGAGGAGATGAGATCACAGCGGGAATTGTTTAAACGAGAAAAACACAGCAGCAGTCCCTAATTTCATGGGCACATGTGGTCCAGAAGAGGAAGCAGTCTCCTCTCGATCGCTAGAGTAGTGGAAGTGGTATGAACCAAGATTGTAGAGGATTGCACTAGATAGACCAAGGAATCAACATTAGGGTTTGTTGACTCCCTCCCTCTGGCATGATTTGATGTTTTACAATTAGGCATGTCTTTCCTTCATGTCACATTGGACTTGAAGGATATCAGCATCAAGCACACTTGGATGGGTGCCAAGTTGGTACTCTTCCTTGGCTTTAGAACTTTAGGTGACCGGTTGAGAGCCCTTCAGGCCAAGAGATGACTATCCTCCCACTTGCACGAATCTTTCTTGATGTTGACCTCACTAGAGCTTATTTGGTTGAAATTAGATAGTGTAGGAAACATGGTACAACAGCAAGGAAAGAGGGGAATTGGGCTCTCATATGAGACCTTAAAGCAATTATGTGGCACTCTCCCCTTGGGAAGTCTTGCCCTTCGTCCAAATGATGGGTTTGTTGAGGTAGGGGTTTTGTATGCCATTTCTATTGCTTATTGGATTTGCAGTTGATAATTTTGGTGTTCTTCGAGTGCGATATGCAACATGGTTGACCCTCAGGATCTCCTCTTTCTCATAGAGACACATGTGGGTATCATTGCGTTTGGTCTTGTTGACAAGGGACGTCATTTTGACGACATTTGTGACAACCCTTTTTGCTACCTCTTTTGTAAAAGTCAATCTGAATTGTAGTGCATGTAAATATTGTGGAAATGTAAACATAATGACTGGGCTGAGGAGTGGACATGGATTCAAAGGTCTGAGGAGGAGTTGCTTTGGAAGTGCTTAAACTTAGGCTGTTTTGTTTAATGTGCTATCATTTCCTTGAGTGGTTTTAATGGTTTACTTAGTAGGCAGGAAGGTTGAGTATGGGTTTCCTAAGTGAAGGACAAGCCCCATACCACCTCTGCCCTCAATGGGAGTGTTGGTGTGGTTAACATGCAAGAGGGGAGATGAGGTTTGACGAAAGAAAAGGCCGACAGGGAAGAGAATGGGGTCATCCAGAGTATGTGGAGCGATATGCTTTGATGTGCAAAATAAATTATGAGAGAGTTATGTAGAGGCATATTGACACAAACTATATGTAGATATGTAGAGTATGCCAAGGATAGGCATATGGTAATTCCGAGAGAACTCGTGAAAGAAGAATGCAAGGGAGCAACATTGGTTTAAGAGTAGGAGCACACGGAGGAGTGTGGGGTGAAGAGACGACTAGAGTAGAGCAGGTGGAGACAACGTAGTCTGGATACCCGTAGGTTTAGTGGGTGGAACCATTTTATGCTCTAGAACCTTGCATAACAGAGTGGTAACTCTGTGAGTTTGCATACCTGTGGGGTTTAGCAGGTGGAAAAAATGTACTTTGGATCCTCATTGAGTAAGTGGATACACTGCGAACTATGATTTTTTGTAGCATTTAGCAGGAGGAGACACCATGTGCTCTGGATTCCTATAAGCAGGTGGAAGTACCGTGAGATTTGGATTCCTATGTGATCTAGTTGATTGGAAATGGCGTGAATTCCCTTGAGCACTTAACTCAGACTCAGAATCTAGCTCAGGTATGGTTAACTGCAAGAAAGATTGCAGTGTAGTTGCCCTATGGTTCGGTGGAGAGTTAAAGTCCCTCCCTCAGTTGTTAGTCATTAAGTTAATCGAATACGTATATTCACACACACACATAAACACACACATATATATGTTATATTGTGAATAATGAATGAAGTTGTTATGTGTTATAACAATGATTGTATCAACATTGTTTATGGAGGAATGTGTTATTCCTTGTTGTCTAAAATGAGATGGTTATGTGGATGTTCTCATGGTTTTGAGGGATTGTAGATCTTTGTGGTTGCTGTTATGTTCCCGAGTTACGAAGCTAGTTACATGGCTGCTTGATGTGCTCAGTTAAACTGTTATTGTGTGTGATTTCCATTGTTTGGCATGGTCATGGATATTTGACTGATTAATATTGTTTATTATGTTTGCATTGCATAGTATATTAGTTGATTTGATAGAGTGGGTCAAGATGCATTCTGTGGGTTCATATGTTGGTGCTGTGTTTGAAAGTCATTGAGTCATGTCCGCCATGGCTTGGGCCTGTTCAATGTCTGTTAGAAGGTATGAGGTTAGGTTCATCTACCCTATCATGGCTATGTTCAATGTCTGGAATGATTGTGTTGGAGTGAAGGTTTCATTCCTGTCGTGATAAGGGTGTTGAGCATTGCTTGATACTTAGAAAGGCTTTGCCAAGCCATCAAAGTCCTTAAGGCTTCTAAGCCTGGTCGTCACAGAGTAATAGGCTAGTATTTGGGCCAAATAAGCCTTGTTAGACTTGTAATAGAGTAAAAAATTACGAGGATAGAGATATGTCTCCTTGGGGCGGGAAACTTTGTCTTTTGGAGACAGGAAGATATATGTTTTAGGAGATGGAGATATGTCTCCTTGGGATGGGAAAACTTTGGCGCATGGAGACGGGAATATATATGTTTCGGAAGACGAAGATATGTCTGCTTTGGGACGGTAAACTTTGGTGTCTGGACACACACACACACACATAAATATATATTAGTGTTGATAAAATCCCTCTTGAAAAATCGATGAGTAAAAATTGCGATTTTTTAGTAGTTGAAAAAATCACACTTCTTTCGACAAAATCGTGTTTTCAAAAAAAATCGCGCTTCTTTTGAAAATGTCGCGAAGAAGTGTGCTCAGTTTTTTTTGTTCTGAGAATAATTTTTTTTGACAATTATTTTTTTGACAATTGTTATTATTATTTTGTCTTGATAATATTTTTGTATATGCCATCTTTATCGACATTGGTTGTTATTATCTAGGAAGATTGATGGTAGGCAAGCTGATGGGTAATATTTGAGGTTTCATGTAAATTGACCAAATTACATATCCATAGTATCTTGTAATGGCATAATGCTATCTTAAATATTTCCTGTATATCGAATCAATGAACTGTGGTTGCAATATTGGGAGTTCTTTTCAACTCTACTTTCAATATTTATATATTTGCTTTTCATTCATAAGCTATATGTTACTTGCATAACTTTTGAAGACTCAATTGATTTATGCTGATTAACTAATCCTTAATATTGGCAGGAATTTAATAGCGTCAAGGTCTGTGCAACAATCTTTAGATTGAGATTCTTGTCGGCATATCTTAACATTACCCACTAACATATGATTTTGCATAATGTGGATGGATCTTTTTGGAGTCTAAAACCATAGATCACAAGAAATAAGGTATATCTATTAAAGTATGGTGAAAACAAAGCACAATGGAAAATTATCAAATAATTATCATGATAAAATAATAATAATAATTTTTTTTGACAAAAGATATTTTGGTTCTCCACATTTGAGTCCTTGATTGGACAATTATTATTTTATTATGAGAATAGTTTTTTTTGACGATTACCTTTTTGACAAATATTATTATTATTTTGTCATAATAATTATTGGAATTTCTTTTTTGACAAAAGATATTTTGGTTCTCCACATTTGAGTCCTTAATTGGACAATTATCATGGATCAATAGGATTTAGTATCGCCTTTGATGTGTCATTTTTATTTGACATCCACTACATCATATATACCAATGCTTTATTCATATTTATGTGCCAATGTGTTTATTTGATGTTGTGTTGCTCTATATGTTTAAAAATATGAAAAAAATGAATATTTTCCATTTCTTAATGTTTTCCGCAGGTTTTCAACTTTTTTTTCTTCTATTTATTCTTTGATTTCGATTTTTTTGCTTATTTTTTCGAAACGATGTTGTTAGAACCCTTGCTGATTTTTTGACGATTCTGACTTTTTCAACGCTGATATATATGCCTTGGGGGGGGGGGGGGGGGGGGGGACGAAGACAAAGATACATCTTGTTTCGAGGAACGAAAATGTGGAGAAGCATAAGGACTTCTAATGTGAAAACGTTGATTTGCACAAAGGACCGAGACTCGGTGGGACTTGTTATCACTTTGATATTTCTTTTGAAGTTGATGAAGAAAGAAAAGTCAAAGGTAACCACAAACCACTTTTGGAGATCAAGACCTAGCCTTCTTGATGCTCAGAGAGGGCTCTCTCTTTATAATTTAACTTTATTTTAGTTTAGATGATTTTAGGCTAGTTGTTGTTTGCACTTGGGGTTTTGTTTTGAAATTTGGTGGTGGGATCACTATACTTAGATGAATAGAGGTTTGGTTTCTACCATTGGGCTATGGAGTCGAATGTCAGACAAACTAGACTGGATTGAGTTATGAAAACAGTGTCTACAGGGCAAGCTAGATGAGTTTATGCAGATCTCAGAGGCTAAATGGTAAATGGCTTCAAATCGGATCCAGGGAGCAATTAAGGGTTCCCTAGGCCAGACTTTGGAAGGAGTGAAAGAAGTTAACCGGGATGGGAGAGCAATTAAGGGTTCTCAAATCCAGGTATCAGAGGAAAACATGTAAATGACTAACTGTGGAAAACAGAGTGTAATTAAACAAATTCTGAGTGATATTTCCAGTTAATTCATTCAGATTTAGAACACATTTAAGATTATGAAACACATAAGAAAGGTAACAAAATCACACAAAGAAAGTAATTCACTGCAAATGGCTCATCTCATGAATCCTGTAGCGAAATGCTTTTATTACTTGCTCCAGTCTGTTGACTTGAAAATAGTACAATCACCCTTAGGTTTTCAGATCAAAATAACTCTACAAAGTAAAATAATCCACCATAATACTTCGAATTTTGAAGTATTTATACAAAAGGAATTACAAAATATCTGAAACTGTATTTAGAACTAATCTAGGAAAAAAGAAATATCTTCTTGCAAGAAGATAGAGACAACGATTGAACCGTTGCTTGTTGTCCCTGTTATTAAGGTTTTGATGGCTTTGCTCTTTGATCTTTTGCCCTTTATGCTGCTTGGTTGTTTGGTATTCACGTTGGATGCTCTGTTTTACTTTAACGTTTCACTTGATACTCTTTCATTTGATACACTTTAATTCTGCTGACTTGTCAATATCCTTTTACTTTGTTGTTTCACTTTTTACTGTACATTTATAATTTACTGTGTTTTTACTAGAGTAAATCATTCAGTTTTTCCCATCTTTCTTCATCTGGTAATTGGATATTGATCATTTTTCTGTATATCTCATCTGCCTTTGTATATTTGGAAAAATTGGGCTTTATTAATAAACATGTGTTTTACCTCATGTTGGAGGTAAAACAAGTTTTCAAAAGTTTTGTACAAGACTTTTCCTGTTGGCATGCCCTTCATAGATGAAGTGATCACCCGTTCTTTGGCCACTTCCCTGATCTTCTTGTTGTAATTTGCCTTTGTCATTAACTTGTCATTTATAACTAAGGGATTAGGTAATCCCTTTTCCTTCAACAACTCAAACTTAGCCATGAACCTATCAACAACTAGCTGCATGTTCTGACACTTATCTTCTAAATTCATCATCAAGTTCCTCTTGGTCAGGAGTCTCTTGACTTTATAAGAAGAGCTTCGGCGTAAATCACATAGGACAGATCTTTTGTCGACGCGTTTCGTCCTGACGATGAACCACACTAGTTGGTTCGAAACGCGTCGACAAAGATCTGTCCTATGTGATTTACGCCGAAGCTCTTCTTATAAATATAATGGATCACAGAAGCCTCAATTCTACAATAGTCTCTTGACTTCCAAAATTGTACCTGTCCTATCAGGTATCTCAAACTCTTGTAGTTCATATTTATTTTTGGAGTTGAGGAAGTGGATGATTCTTGCTGCTTCCTCTGGCATATCTCCAAGTTCTGTTTTAACCTTTTCAATGGCTTCTGTAGCCAGCTTTATTAAATCTGTCTGCTTAAATATGACCTGGATGGATGGCCAAATATCATTGACAGAGTCAATGATATTGGCCCATAGTTGCTCTTTAGCTTTTTCTATTGGTTCAGTCAAGGTCAGTTCCTTTTCCAGGCTCTTTATCCTCTCATTCATCCTTGCAGCCTTTTGTTGTTCTTCCTTATGCATGATCTGGGCAAGCTTGCAATCTGTCTCAAGGTTGCTGACTTTCTCTTTCAGTTTGTTCATTTCTTGGGCTTGAATGGACATTTCTTTCATTGCTTTGACCAACCTTTTTGCTTCTTCACTTGTGGAGGCCGTTGCTATTGCCCTTGTTGTTGATGTAGTCTGTGCAGATGTTGGAAGTGTAGTGGCCATTGGAGCAGTGGGAGCTAACGCTGTTGCTAAAGTAGAAGGTACAGTTGTGGTCACTATTGGGATGACAGTTGCAGGAGCATTATCAATGCTAGCTTGTTTGAGTTGGATCAAGCTATCCAACTCCTTTAACTGGTCATTCAGTTGTAGCACCAAGTCCATCATTTCCTCATGATTGGTCTGGCTTTCTAGGATTTCTTTTGTTTGTGGGTGCTGTAGATGAGGCAATTTGAGCTGTTTCTTGAGGGCTGCCATGTCCTCATTCTTCTTCTTGATCAGTTTCTTTGTGGCCTTTACATCACTTGGGTCATGGCCCAGTTCAATAACTAAGTCCTCCAAGGACTTTATCCTATTGTCTTTAGCCCGTGAAGAGGTTCTCTCCAGCTTGAATTGAGCTGTTATATTGTCTAATGAATCCTACAATTTATAAGCAGCCATGGCATTTGCTGTGAGGGTGGAGTATATCATTTCTCCGGCCTGCTTGTGAAATTCAATCTGATCAATGGGATGAACATCCCTAGACCCTGGTCAAGACCTCAAAATTTGTCTTCTTGTAGTCTGCTAAGGTTTACGGTTGCTGTACAATGGGCTGTAGGAATAAGACCTGCGTTTTTCCTTCTTTGATGTCAAATGCTGACATGAGCATTATCAATGCTAGCTTGTTTGAGTTGGATCAAGCTATCCAACTCCTTCTCCATCTCCTTTAACTGGTCATTCAGTTGTAGCACCAAGCCCATCATTTCCTCATGATTGGTCTAGCTTTCTAGGACTTCTTTTGTTTGCGGGTGCTGTAGATGAGGCAATTTGAGCTGTTTCTTGAGGGCTGCTATGTACTGATTCTTCTTCTTGATCAGTTTCTTTGTGGCCTTTACATCACTTGGGACATGGCCTAGTTCAATAAATAAGTCCTCCATGGACTTTATCCTGTTGTCTTTAGCCTGTGAAGAGGCTCTCTCCAGCTTGAATTGAGCTGTTATATTGTCTAATGAATCCTACAATTTATAAGCAGCCATGGCCTTTGCTGTGAGCGTGGAGTATATCATTTCTGTAGGAATTTACAGGGTAAGTTCCTCAGAAAGAACACCAAAAGGACACCACTCACAACCAGATCTCAAATCAATACACCAGTATTTTTGAC
>APFE030693018.1:0-16909 GCA_000404065.3 Pinus taeda | reverse complement strand
TCTCCAATTATTTGGCGTTCCTCAGCTTCGAGAGAGGCCACTCTGTTACGGATATGGAAAGGGATAACAAGATCAAATAGCTCCATGTGATCTTTGAACTCTGCCGCCCCTTTGAACTCTTCGTCTTTTACGAACCATGGTGGTGGGCTTAGGAACAGAATGGCTGATGTTTCAAACAACAATGCCTAGAAGTGCAAGAGAATGATTGAGCTTATCTCTTGCTATGAATCTCTACATGAAGGGAAGCAGAGGGAGACGTAAGGAGGGACATGAACATTAACTGGTACAGCTAGGTTGAGGTGAGGTAAATCACGAAGCATATGCGAGAAGCGTGAGCCAAACGGGCTGTATTAACCTGCATATCGATCACCTGGAGGGAGTCAAACGCCCATGAATGCCACGTCTTGTTTTTAGTCATGTCGGCAATGAATGTTCTCGTGCTAAGACTATCATGTTTTCGGTGAGCTTAAGTCTATTGCAGATTCTCGAAATATTTGGGAATGACAGACATGGTGCGGTCAATTTTTTGACTGCGCTCATATCTGTTAGATTCCCACATATTCTGAGAATCTACAATCGACTTAAAGATAGCCTCATGTTTTTGCCATTGGAAAAGCACCTCAATCCATTAGATGAATGCAACTATTATTAATGTGAGGAAACCTCCTAATTGCTTTTATAAAACAATAAATAACACAAGATAATTATCAACGAGTCTCCTTAAACTATATAAAATAAGAGTTTAGGGTTAGGTAATCTCACACTTCCATTTATATATAGTGTGCATAGGAGTGTGAGCATCCATGATCCTAAAGAGAGAGCACTAGTTAAAAGAATACAAGAATAGGAACGATGAATATGTATTAATAAGAGAGTAATGAAGACAATGATATCCATAGGAGTTAGGGCCATAAATTACTTCCCCCTTCTAAAACTTTACCCTCAAAAGTGTGTAATTGAGGGTGTTGCTTCATTGAGTGCTTATTTTTCAATGTGGCTTTATGCAAAGGCATTTTTTTGCACTTGATGAGGCACCATGCAATGGATCTATTTTGAAATGGCAAGAGCAAAAGTCTAGAATCACCTCTAGATTTAGAATCAACTTCCTTTATTGTCTTATAGTTGATGACGCAGTATGTGACAGGTCTATTCCTAAGATAACAAGCAAAAAACTCGAGAATCACTTCAATTTTTAGAATTGACTTCACCTTTTGTCAAATTCTGAAACTTTGTTATGTACTAGAATGTTTGTATGATTATCCTCTTTAGAAAGAAATCTGGAAAACCTTTTAAATGCATGAAGAGGAAGATAACTAAAAACCATAAGCTACTTTTCCAACCTTACAAAAGACACTAAAGAGCCCATAAAATTTTGGAGCCAACCTTTTATTCTTATTCTATTTAAAGGTAGATTACTTGTACGTTTAGTATCCTAAATAGACCAAGTTACCAATCTCGAATCTATTGAAGATAAAAATTATCTACCCAAATCTTGGAATAGTTTTGCAAGTACATTGTGATGTTGGGAGGGGTACTCTTGGGTATAAGCTCAATGACATCTTTATGAAATCATGACGGGGGAATCCTTTAGAAGTTTTCTAAAAGACTTTGTTATGATTATCCAAGATATGGTGTAGGTTTGATGGAACAATTTTGACTCCTTATTGAGATTCCATAGAATAAATCCTAGAAATAACTTCATTGGCACATTTCTTAACAAGCTTCTCCATTCTATCCATTGTGACCACTTAAGTGGGTAATTACTTAAGGCCTTAAGGCTAATATTCCCTCACCTCTATGGAGACACTACAACAGAAAAGGTCATTGGTGAGGGTCATGCCCGTGACAGACATTTAAGGAGTGTCACCAATGTCGCATATGGTGATGGTCCTTAAAAAAACATTGTTGTAAGTGCATATAGTGATTATCTTTTAATATTTGTCACCAAAGCCATTTTTAGTGACACTTTTGGTGAGGGTTGTTAAAGGCCCATCATTAATTCTCTCTTTGGTGACACTTCTAGTGACGATATTTTATTGAACCAATGCTCTTTTCGATTACTTTTGGTGATGGTCAAAAAATGTTCATCTTTGATCATTCCAATGAGTTGTTTATGACACGGTGTGCATGCTACTATAGTTTTTGTCAAAAGATAATGATTTAAGACATTTTTTGTGGATTCTTTTCATTATGTGTCCAAGGCCATAGTGGTTAGAGTTAGTCAATTTGTTAAGAAGTAATCAGTGTATCATTTCCCTCAAGCAATGAGAGTTTAATTTTCTTATGAGTCAATGCATGATTCATCTCTATTAGGTTTATTTTTTAACAAATTCCCTTTAGATAGAGTTCTACTAGTGCATGTAGGAACTGTATTATTTAATACATGATCAAGCTCTACTAATTATATTAATTAGAGAGACCTAGCACTCCTCAACACTCTTAGCACATATTAACATGGTTTGGCTCACACTAACATTCCTTGGCACCTTGCATGTCTTGGAACATCTTTGTACCTAGAAAATATTGCCATGACTAAGACACTCAAGCACATCTTGGTAGGCCCTAGCATAACATAGCACTCTCCTAGCATGTGTTGGCATGCCCTGTAGTCCCTAGCATGTCATGGAACACTTTGGCATGCATTAACATACATTAGCACTTGGCACACATTGGCAATTGACATGTATTGGAACCTATTATTAGTGTGCCTAGCATGCCCCTTTTGAAAAATATAAAGTTTTGACTTATTAACCCTCTTATGTGTTCATTTCCTTGCATTTTAGCTTGGTTTTTCCTTATGTTTCCTTAACATTCCTTGACACATATTAATATACCCTGGCACCCTGCACATCTTATCATGTGTTAGCATCTTTCATGTCTTGGCATGCCTTGGCACTATTTGGCACATGTTAACACACATTGGAACTCCCTAGCACACTTTATCACTTCTTGACATGCTCTGATATTCCCTAGCATGCCTTACTAGTGCTTAGCATACCTTGTCACTCCATCCTTGGCATGCTAGCTAGCACTCATTGACACTCCCTAGCACACCCTCATATTCATTCACTTCTATGCATTTTGACCTAGTGCTCCTTTGTGTTTTGATAGTACTCCCTAACACTCCTCAACATGCATTAGCACTCTCTAGCATACTTTAGCACTCTTCGACATGCCCTGCCACTTCATAACATGTGTATCACTCCCTAACACACATTGGCACTTGGCACGTGTTGGTGCTTGGCAAGTCTTAGCATTCCTAGCATTCGTTGAGATGCCTTGGTATATTAAAGTTATTTGAGATCAACTATTGGAAAGTATATGAGAAGTAACAGAGGAATATTTGGCACTTAGAATGCACTAACACTTCGCACCTATTGGCACCTAGTGTTGGTGTGCCTAGCATGAACCTCTTGGAAAAGGTAAATTGATGACTTATTAACCCTTGTATGTGTCCATTTCCTTCTAGTTTAACTTGTTTCTCCTTTTTTTTGCCTTGGCAGTCCTTGACACATATTGTCACAGCCTTGCACATCTTGGCATGCCTTAACACTTGGCACATCTTAACATATTTGACATGCCTTTGCACTATCTAGCACAAGTTAGCATTCCCTAGCACACCATGGCACTCACACCCTCACAACTAATGTTACATTTTTTCATGACTTGGGAACCCAATCAAGTCCTTAGCTACTGCAGTTCATGTGACATTGGCCTACTTCAGCCGCAATAACTTGACCAATTGTACCTAAAACAAGTAGATTTTGCCTTGTTCACCTAAGAATTACCTATAACTCATCTTAGGCCACTCATGTCCAAGTTCAACTTTTCCCACTTAAGAACTTACCAAGACAAGCATCACATCTAGCCATGGGCATAAAACAACTAAGCAACATAGCTTACACAAACAATATTTCACATGTATGTCCAGCTCATATAAACAATAGAGAATTAACTAAGATTTTGCAAGAACCACAACGTGCACAATACACACATGATATAAGCCAACAAAAGCCGAGTGCCCCAAAACTTATACACAATAATGTACAATATTAAATTGTGTAAAATAGTTTAAAACACGAGAATTTGGCCAAAATGCGCCACATGTCATATCAAAATAGTAGCTAAAGGAAAAACAGTGTTGTGCCTAGCACAAAGTCTCCCCTTGTCTAAAACTGCTATGTCGAGCCCCTTATCGCAATCGTACGCTTGCCTCTTACAAATCCTATTATGAACTTCTCCTAACACACTTCCTCCTTGGCACACTTGAATTCACTAACACTCTGTGGCACACACTCTTATTTGTTCATTTCCATGCATTTTGACCTAGTTCTCCCTTATGATGCCTTAATACTCCCTAACACTCAACATGAATTGATATTTTTTGGCATGTGTTAACATGACTTTTCATTCCTTGTCATACCTTGGCCATCCCTAGCTATGATGTCCTCACAACTACCCTTAATTTTCAACTTGGGAACCCAACCAAATCCTTGCTTGACTACAAGAGCTTGAATAAGTTACGATTACTACAACTAGACTATGTTGTTGAATCGTTTAGCTTGGGAGGTACTCCACAAGCCTAGTGAGATGGGTTTGTGTGATTTTGTTCACAAAATGCTTTGTTGGAAAAGAATCCAAGCGAAGGGGGTTTAGACCCAAGACAAGGTTTAAAATCTAAAAGAAATTTAAAAAGGAAAATTAATATTTCCTAAGGTTTAAGAGGATAAAACTCGTAAGTTCTAGAGGGTTCCTAAGAGGCCTAGCTAGGAAAATCCATTTTAGGCATTAGTATGAAGGCAAGAACATCAAAAGATAAGGAGCTCATTTGATCAAGGAGGCCAAGAGAGATGTAGTCCTAAAGTAAGCCAAGTTAGAGGGCTAAGTAAGGGTTGCTAAAGGGAGGCCATCATCATCCACCAAGGGAAATATCATCATGTGAGGGTTCACAAGAATGTCGCATACCTTAATGTGTTCGAGCTAAGAAGTAAGATAGCATATTGTTGGTTCTCTTTCGGTAGGTCGAGCTCAAGAGAGGTTGTTCATGAGAATTTGGACATGTGATTTTAGTGGTGTTTTTGTGTGAAGACTGCATTAAATTCAAAAACAACAGAGAGGGTTGAGACCCTACCTTGTGGTGGTTAGTAGGTTGCAAGGTCTATGATAAAGACCAACACAAATGGAGGAGGGATTGCACTGGAATTTAGGACCAGAACAGAAGTAGTCATAGGTGTAATATTTACTAAGGTAACCATAGTTTGAGGGTCGTAGAGATGTGAAGTTTAGCTCAAGATTTGGTAAAAGAAATGCCGAGAAGATTTGGATCCATAAGATCTAGGTCGAGTGTCTTATGGAGGAAAGAGTTGTTATTTTTTCTATGGGTGGATAGGCTTTGTCCTAAAGTAATTAGAATATAAGTATAATGCCCTAGTATATGCATAGAAGAAGAGGGGTCACGACCCTTAGAGCGAGGATTATCTCTGCATAGAAAACAGATATGGAAGATGGTTAGCATAAGTATGTGTGGAGATATAAGATCCAAAGGAGGGTGGAACCTAAGTAGAATATTGAACAAAAGAAATGTGCCATATGAGGAATGGATTGACATGAAGAGGAGTTGATTTTGGGGGACCGTCCATACAGTTTTGGATAGAGATATGAAGCAGCCTATAAACAATTAGTCAATGGACTATTAGTGGATGATTTGTGACCCTAGTTCAGTCATCTATAGATTGTTAGAAGGATGATAAGAGGAGTAGTTCATATTTGTTCATAAAGTGGACAATAAAAAAAATGGTACACAGGAATAGTGATTTTGAGAGGACCCGATCATTATTAGGTGGCAGATTTGAAGAGCTCTAGATGAGGGTAGTGTTGTGGACCCTAAATCGGTAAAATAATTTACTGTGGTTGGGAATATTGATGGCAGTCCTAGTATAGTTGGAGGGTTGTTAGGCGACTATCAAAGAAGAGCCCTAAGTCCTGTACTTATGAATGAAAACAAGATGGTAGAAGGGTAGGTGTATTGGGCCTAAGGACATGCACACTTTTAAGGACTAAAGTAGCAATCAAGTGGGCTAGCCAGCTAGCCCAAGTTCGTTGTATTGTAGAGGATTGAGTCAGTGAGAAGAAGGGTTACTCCATAGCCCTAGACTTGCCATCTTAGAGTAGCAATATCGAAAAAATGTGTAGACCAAAGTTGTTCACAAACGGAGTTATGAACAATTGATTGAAGACCCTAAGTGTTGCAGCCCTTGAAGGAAAAAAGAGGTAGCTAGAGGGAAAATTTTCTTGATTCAAATTTAGTAAACTAAAGGATTTGAGTTCATTGATAGAGGAAGATTGAGGAGTTACAAAATGGGAGGCAAGAGGACCTGCCAGATGTGTTTAAGACATGTGCAATGAAAGGGTTGTGTGTGACCGCCGTCGGCAAGTAGGTCAAGTGTGGTCTTGTTCAAGGTAAATTGGTTGTCAAAGGACTAACACTAATCCCTAGTTGTATTCCTTGTATCAATGTGGTTGTAAAGGGACATGACACCTGGTATGAGAGCTCTAGCATGTTCTATTATAATTTATAATATAACGAAGAAGGGTTTTAAAAAGTTAAAAAATTTCATGTGCACTAGTTTATTCCCTTATGTGTGTAGATTTCGTTGTGCAAAGTAGATGTGTTGTGGCACTTGAGTGTGTTTGCATCAAAGCTTCTAAGACCAAACCCATATTTTCACATGGCGTGGAAATTCAAAATATGCCTTGTTCACTTAAGAACTACATGTAACTCATCTTAGGCTACTCATGTCTAGTCTAAACTCATCCCACTTAACAAGTTACCAAGAAAAGGCTCATCACATCCAACCGTGGCCATAAAACAACTAAGCAACACAATCTACATCTTGACATGCCATAGCACCTTACATGTCTTAGAATGCCGTAACACGATGTGGCATGTGTTAGCATCCCATAAATTCCTTGGCATGCTTTGACACTCCCTCGAACACCCTAGAACTTCTTGGCGTGCCTTTGTAGTTTAGCATACCTTAGCACTACCTAGCATATAACCATGTCAATCCCTCCTTAACACACGAAGAACTCATTGACAATCTCTTTCACACACTCTTATTTCTTCATTTCCATGAATTTTGACCTGGTGCTTCCTTGTGTTTCCCTGACACTCCCTAGCATGCATTGGAAGACCCCAGCATCTGACACATCTAGGCATGTTAGCTTAGCACTCTAGCATTCCTTGGCACTACCTAGCATACCTTGTCACTCTCTCCTTAGCACACTTAGAGCTTGTTGACACTCCTAGTCACAAACTCTTATTCATTAATTTCCATGCATTTTTACCTTGTGCTCCCTCGTGTTTCCCTAGCACTCCTTAACACTCCTTAACACTCCTTGGCACGTGTTGGTACACCCTAGCACCTAGGACATCTTGGAATGTCACCCTGGCATTTAGCATGCCTTAACACTGCCTAGCATATGTTGACGGTGTTGGACCCGCCAACATTCACGGGGATCACCCCGGTGTGAAGTCCCAACTAGACCTCACACCGTTTGGTGTGGGAGTCCCATATGGTATTATGGCTCGGTTGCCATTTTCTTAAGGATTTGCCTCAACTATTACTTGTCAGCACAAGAGAGTGATTCACTTTGTCTTCGAGAAGTGAGGTTCACGTGCCTGGTGAGTGTAAGGGTACTTGTGTCAATGGTTCTTTCATTGTGAGGGTAAAAGCTGAAGGTGAGTTCGAGGTTGAAAGGGATCAGTCCCAACTCGGCTAGGAACACACAGCACAAAGGACATACATAGCTTCCGGCGAAGTAGTCCACTCAGATGCGGAAGTCACAACATACAAGGTCAGATAACATGTACAACACTCATGGATAAGTCTGAGATGAGTGCAATGGTTGTTACAACAAGGTTCATGTGAAAGGTTTGTCTGATGTCCGACAGAGCAATCGATATGGACGAGACATCATTAACAACAGATACAACACATTTCCATGAATAGATTATGCATTACAACAAACGAATTAGCTTAGATGTAAAACACATGGTTAAAGCAACATACATTACAAGTGTTAAAGATCAATATTACAACAAATACAATACATGTGTGAAAACTTGTTGGCCTGTTGACAGGCTTCTGAATTAAGTGAAAGTTCCAAGGAAAATTTTTACACCATACATCACTAACCCTGTCAGCGGGGCGTTGGAGCCACTAATTACTCCTCAAAGAAAAGATTACATACTCTCTTGGCTATGTGGGAGGAGCTGAGGTGAAAAGTCCTTTCATTTACAAATGAAGGGGTATTTATATCCAAGGGTGAAACTAACCCTTGTGGCTACTCGACTACCCTCATGACCATTCGACTTCCATGACTTTCCGACTTACATGTCTCTATGTTCAACAAGTGGGTATCTTGGACTTCCACGTTACATCACATTTATTGAAAACAAGCCCATAGTGGAGATGTGGGCAACATGAATCATGACTTGAATCAACATGTCTTGACAAGACAATGTTGGTACATTTGTGTTGCTGTTGGAGTGCATGTCGAGATACAGTGCTGCTAAGTGATGGATGTCTTCATGGTGTATCATAGCTTCACCTTCGCATGGCAAAGTCGATGGAGTTTTCAATGGTCCTTGGTTCACTTGATGAATCTCTAACATGTTGTCCCTTGCTTTCATGTTGGAAGGCTTGACAGGATCACTTGTTCGCGAAGGTGCATGTTCATCGTGTCCATACGCTTCGCATGCTTCGTTGATTCATCCGTTGGTGAACCTGTCCATTTGCATATGCTCCCTTCGTTTATCCCGTTCATCGTCTTAACATGTTTGTGGGTGTACCTGTACCTGCAGTCACTCATGACGAGACGAAATCAAATCCAAAACCCCCTAGTCTACCATGACACATGATCATTCAGATGCGAGTGACCGAGAGAAGCAACATTGACCAACCTTGTCTCTGAAGTCTGAAATTTTGGCCTGTAATTCCGCCTAGAAAATCTGTCCTCCTTGCCACACGTGTCAGAGAGAGAGGCTGCCCAATAGCTGTACAAACCAATCCGATGAAGAGAGACAAGAATGTGTGAGTGATGGATGTGCCAAATGAGGTGTGAGGTCTCTTGTATTTATACAATTCGTTGTGGGTAAAGAGACACAACCATTGGGCTTCTTGAGCCTACATGATGATGAGGCCATCCTAAACAATTTTCACAAGCGTGGGAAAAAATTCAAAATCACACTTCTGCTTGTCCAAATGAGATGATATTTATATCAACCTTAGACCTCTCGAAAATAGGAATCTAATGCGATCATCATCTCCGTCAAATGAGTTGTCCCAAGGTGGAATTTGGCCCTTGTTACCAATTTTAACATGGATGAATCAACACTTAACTTATGTTGTCTGATAGTGGTAATTATGACTATTTACAACAACTGAATGCTAAAACCCATTAAAAGAAAAGATTATTATACCTATCATAGTCACATCTAGTATCTTAGTATCGTTATACCTATCCTAGTATCTACAATATACTTTTCCCAATAATAGTCTATCAAAATTGTATATAGTGTTCTATCATCTGATTAGTATTGGATAATAAGTATTGGGAAACCTTGAACATAGTTTTGAAAACCTCACATCGAATCGTCAAATAATCACTAATATCAAATAAAATGTTTGCGAATTAAAGTTTATGTTCCCTACTTCTCATATTAAATTCACCTTTTAAAAAGTGCAGAGAAGAAATATTGACTCACTATAGTCCCTGCTCTTTAACAAATTCCACTGCACAGTTTCTCTACACTATGTATAAACGAACAATTGTTATGTAAAGTGCATAGAAGCAGAGGAAGTTATGTAGAGTACAGATGTGAAGAAAAATATTCCATTATGCTTCTTCCATAACTGCACACAACTGCACATGTTCCTTTCTTCGCACACCTATTCTCCCGCACCATCATAATGGGATTACCCTCTTACCATAATTTTTCATATTGCCAATGTAATAGCTTGTTCTTTTTCATTGGGCAAATGTGGAAAAAAGAAAGTGTGGAGTGTGAAGCCACCTCGACATAATCAAAGCTAGGGAGACTTCCATGCTAAGAAGAAACAAGATGGTTGAATTAAAGCTTGACTTTTGCTACCCGACAACACTAAATGTGACTATTTGCAACAAGTGAATCCTAAAACCCATTAAAACAAAAGAGAATTATACATATCCTGGTATCTCAATATCATTATACCTAACCCAATATTTACAATATACAATGTCTAATAATAGTCTATCAAAATTGTATCTAGAGTTCTATCATCTTACTAGTATTTCATAATAAGTATTCAAAAACCTTGAACATAGTTTTGAAAATTGCACATCAAATCGTCGAATCATCTCTATATCAAATAAATCATCTACAAATTAAATTTTTTGTTCTTTATTCTGCATATTAAATTTGTCTTCTACAAAGTGCGGAGAAGAAACCTTGACTCAATATAGCCCTTGTTGTTTAACAAATTCCATAACCAACAACAAAAATGTTTTCCACTTCTGCATGCATTCTCCCTTTGCGCAGTTATCTTGTACACTTTCCTTTCACCCAATACTATTTCTTATACTGTGTCAAGTCTATCGTAAAGCAATTTTTTCAAATCTCTTTTGCATCCTAATATCCAATAAAACGAGCCCATGTCGACATAGTAATGTGCACATTTGCTATAAATTTTGAAAAATGCTATATGTTGTAAAGATATACATGCAACCCAAACTTTTGTAGTTCTTTCTACTATAGAAGAAGGTATGCGAAAATGTATCTAGAAATATGAAACATTTATATTCAATTGCTCTACATCTATCAAGCAATCCCACTACAACTGTAAAATTGCGTCTTTGCAGCCCCTTATCTCCACACATACCCCTTCACCCACACATCCTTCACTCTGCATATATTCAAGGCTCCATGCACCTGTTCTCCCGCACATCAAAACCCAAAAAAGTTTAAGATGAAAAATTGGTTTAAAACGAAATAACAGAAAAACACACTAGCAATACTTGTCATAGTGATAGTGTCAATGTCCATGTTAGTGTCATAACACTCATTAATGAAACAACCCCCTTTCCCCACTTACATAAAGGACCTGCTCAGAGCACTGTGTAAATGACAGTGTCAGAGCACTCACCAATGAGATGGCCACTCAGAAAATTAGCCTTTTTTAAAAATTTTAAATGATTTGTCAGGCACTAAAAAATACCAAAAATAAATCGCCCTCCAGCAAGGAAATTATGTCCGGTCACAACTTGCTCAACCAATTGAAAATTAGAAATAAAATTTCAAGAAATTAGAAAAATATTTTTAAATTTACAAAAAAAAATAGAAATATTCTACATTTTCTTGAAATTTTAATGAAAATACTAAAAACACAACAAAATAATGATGATGATGATGATGATAGTGGTTAATGTCCGCTGAGACCAAATTGGTCTATCGGACCTATAATTTTCTTAGTTTTTAATTGCTTGGCTCCTCGTCTTTCTTAGCGAAATTGATGTTGTAGCTTTCTTTTTTTTCTCTACTGTCTTCCAACTTCCTTTATCATGCATCTCCTTCATCTCTTTTGGTTCTTGGGACATTGGTGTCTTAGCTTCGCGATCTATTGTGTTCGTCCTCTTGAAGATAGATGGAGAAGAGGTTTCATCTAGGAGATCTGCTTTGCTATTAAATGAAGATTTTTTTTGTGCATTATTCGAATCATCATAATTGTTGATGCTTGCAGGGTTGTCGAGTTCACTTTTATGTTGTTGGGTGGGGCTTTCTCCCTACTTGTCTTGAGAGTTGTTTCCTTCTTGCCCGATTTCTTGTGATTCAGAGTTTTCTCTAGAGTATTCTTCTTTGGTGACAGTGTAGTGTTTTTTTTGTGCTCCTTTCCACCATGTAGATCTGTGGTGGTTTTTTCTAGCAGAATTTTTATGGGAGGCTTTTGGGCAATTTTTGGCTAGATGGCCCGTCTCAAAGCAGGATCGACATCTGAAGAGGACACTTTCATAATCGAGTTTTTAGTTCCACACATAGTTTTTACTTGTTAGGTTTATTTCAGCTGGGAATCCGGCGCTGAAGTCCATTTCCACACAGATGTGTGCATAGGTGGTTCTGGCATATTCCTCTATTTCTCGGCACCTGCAGTAAAATTTCTCAATTGCATTTCCAATGGCTTTTAGTGAGGAGAGATACCAGAGATGCGAGGGTAGGCTTGGCAATTGTACCCAAACTGGTGCTGAGGTTATGACTGTTGTTGAGGGATTGAATGATGGGTTCCATGGCTTCATGAATAGGCCTGAGTTTTCCCAAAACCAAGGACCAGAATCTAGAATACATTATTTGCTTTCAGGATTTTCAAAATCTACTATAAAGAAACCCCTAGCACATGGGTAGATATTAATTTAATTAGAAATGACAGGCTTCTATACCTCCGAGATCCAATTGTGGAGAGTTGTTAGCCGCGGCCAAAAACCATTGAACTGGCAAATTAGGGCACTTTCGGAAAACTTCAAAGCCTCATCGAATGAGGCCTGGACCACCTGGATAGTGGGAGTTGGGGCTTCACTGACGATATGGGCAGGAACTTTCCCTCCAGAAGTAGACGGAACTGAGCCAGCAGCTATTTTCGCGAAGCTGGGAGCCATATTTGCCATAGAAAGCCGAGACCCAACCGCAAAGAAATAAGGCAGAAGATTAGACCAAAAATGAATGCTATAGTCTTTAGCAAGACAAAAACTAAAAAACAATTTAAAACGGAAAAAAAATACAAATACAAAAAAAATAGATAATAAAAACCCAAAACCAAAATTTAACATCTCTTAAATGAAAACATTCATACTTACTGCATCAATCTTATACTTCTAAATTCTATGAGCCACTATTGAATTGTTCATATCTGAAATATCTAAAGGAGTGACATCTCACATGTTTTATAACCCTATTTACATTTTCAATTATCCTTCCTAAAATAAGAGTGTTTGTAGCATTGGTTATTTTATTTAATGGTTTAAATGATTTTTATTGTTGTTGGCCAATTTCTTCTAAAGAAAATAATGACTCTTTGATATATATATATATATATATATATATATTATATATTATATATATATATATTATATATATATATATTATATATATGAGTTTAAGCAAGCCCAAAGGTTAGCTCCACTGGTCAAATAAGTGTCTTGCGGTTCGGGAGGTTACAGGGTCTTTTCGTAGACCCAGTAACCGCGGGTGTCCGTAGACCACCACAATAAAAAAAAAATGGAGTCTAAGCTCAAAGTCTCATATTTTGATAAACTTAGAATCTGAGATTTTTTTAATTATTCCCTAAAATATTTAAATTAAATCATATTATCTTTTAATTATGTTATTAATCTCAATTTTTATGATTTAAATTACCCAAAACAACATGAGAAACATTGAATGCCACTTTTTATGATATTGCATATAATGTCACCCCATTAATATGTGAAAAAATGAATGCAAGTATTTTTTTAAGCAAGTAGTCAATTTTCTATTAGTTAAGATATGTTACATAAAATACATTTTAAGAGGCATTGAGAAGCCTTAAACCAAAGCCAAACTGAGAAGAGTTGCGAGTGGACCTATACTAGATTATCCCTCAGATGGAGTAGATTTTTTACAATATAACATGGACCATGCAGAAATCAAAACAAAGTTTACAAAAATAGCTTCGGCTATCAAAACAAGAGTTATCAATACTAGCATCATGTGAATACCTGAGGAGAAACAAAAGCAAAGGAAGATACAAAGGAAACTTGATCAGGCCACTTCTTTTCTTTTGGAGCTCGATGGAGCTTGTTGCACTTTTTTGCTACTTGCTTCATTGGCTCCTACATTGTCTGGAGGCTCGCCATCCACCTTTTCCTCGATAAAAAGGCAGCCATAGGAGCTACTTTCTTGCTAAGGGCACTCTTTGATGGTGATCTGGGCAGCGCAGGTGGGAGACTGCTTTGAGCTACATGTCGTTGCTTCAGTCTTTGGGCCTAGAGTGCCATGGACAATATGGTCTGTGCTTTGCGCTTCTCCTGTCGTGAAATCAATGTGAAGAGGGGAATGAGAGTGGAGGGAGGGATTTCTATCATCTGAACTGTTAAAGGTGCTGAAGGACATCACTGGAGTAGGCGGAAATTCTATGCCTATCGATCTGGAGAGATGGCATAAGGAGAGATGCGTTTGACTGAATTGAGTATTTTTTCTTGCCATCCGCCTTTCCGCGTGCCCTCTGGCTAGTTGTATAGTCCAAAGGTGGCACGCCAACAGATTCTAGACAACCCAATGTTCGTCTCCAATTATTTGGCGTTCCTCAACTTCGAGAGAGGCCACTCTGTTACGGATATGGAAAGGGATAACAAGATCAAATAGCTCCATGTGATCTTTGATCCATGTAATGTGGGGATAGCATCCCCTACCTCTGCGGTCCCTTTGAACTCTTCGTCTTTTACAAACCATGGTGGCGGTCTTAGGAAAAGAATGGTTGAAGTCTCAAACAACAATGCCTGGAAGTGCAAGAGAATGATTGAGAGATCTTTGATCCATGGAATGTGGGGATAGCATCACCTACCTCTGCGGCGCCTGTGAACTCTTCGTCTTTTACGAACCATGGTGGCAGGCTTAGGAACAGAATGGCTGTGTTGGTGTACATGCAGTTAGACTAACTGTGTTAAGTGTACATGCATCTAGATTAGCTCAGTTAACTTATTGCTTGCATGTACAAGCTTTAGTTAGCTTTAGTTATTTCATGCACAACTAAGCTTAACTTAGTTGCTTTTATGTATATATTCTAAACCAATATTGTAGAATCGATGGATTTCATTCTTTTCTCAATTCTTGATCGCTTCCTTCCTTCTCTTGCAAGCTTGTTTATTGTTTTGCAAATCTAGATCAGTGTTTCTCAAAATCTTACATGGTATCAGAGCACAGGGATTTGTAATCAGTGCACAAGCAATTTTATTGCAGGTTTTTCAGAGATTGACAGCCAACAACAAATGAATGGAGTCTCAATTGGAGTTTCCAAAATCGGCAATTCTCACTCCATATAATTATTTCGAATGGAAGCCAAAGATTCAACTTCATCTCAGAATTAGAGGCCTATTTCGAATAACCATGGAAACGGAAGTTGAACCAACATCGGCAATAGAGAAATCAAGATATTTCAATCGCATGGACGAGGCCTTCGGCATCCTATGTTTATCTATTTCTACAGAACTGCTATTTCATGTTGAATCATGTTCAACTCCAAATGAGGTATGGAAAATTTTGGAAGGATTGTTTGGAAAACAAGATGAAATATGGCAATATTTTCTCTTTTCTCTTGGTCACAGTAAAGTTGATCATGCAAATGAAGAAAATAGTGTAAATTTTGACGAAGATATTTCACATGCACCAGTAGATGAAGTTGTTACCAAGTTTCCATCATCACTCATTGATGAGTATGTAGATGAAACTTATGTAGAAGCAAAAGCAGATAAGCATCCTGAAAGGGAAGCCGCCATGGATGAGGAATATAACTTTCTCATTGAAAACCAGACTTGCAGGCCCGGGGCTGTGTACTTCCCGGACTGCCTGAACCCGAAGACTCTGAATTTCTGGGCGGACGAGATCTCTCGCTTCCACCAGATGGTCCCAGTGGATGGTCTCTGGAACGACATGAACGAGGTCTCCAATTTCTGCACTCGCAAGTGCTCCATGCCCACAAACCGGAGCTGCCCGGGCACGGGTTTGCCGTGGGTGTGCTGCCTTGACTGCACAAACATCACCGCCACCCGTTGGGACGAGCCACCCTACAAGATCAACGCCTCCGGTGCGGAGGCTACACCGGGGTTCTGGACCATCGCCACCAGCTCCGTCCACTACAATGGCGTCCTCGAGTACGACGCCCACAGCCTCTACGGCTTATCGGAGGCCATCGCCACGCACAGGGCGCTCCAGAATGTGTTGAACAAGCGTCCCTTTGTGCTCAAGCGCTCCACCTTTGTTGGCTCGGGGTCATATGCTGCGCACTGGACGGGAGACACCAAAGCCGTGTGGGAGGACATGGGCTTCTCTATCTCCACCATACTCAATTTCGGAATGTTCGGGATGCCCATGGTGGGCGCTGACATCTGCGGCTTCGGTTCCGACACCACAGAGGAGCTCTGCGGGTGGTGGATTCAGCTGGGGGCCTTCTATCCCTTCAGCAGAGACCATTCTGATTTTTTCGCCACACGCCGCGAGCTTTATCTCTGGGATTTAGTTGCCAAATCAGCAAGAAAAGCTTTAGGGCTGCCGCCAAAACCTGCCAAAACCCTCAATGACATTATTCAGACCACTTTGAGGTTAGTGCACCAAAGACTTATTCAACTGCTCCAGCGCGCCGCTAAAGAGGGCATTGTTCTTGATCTCCAGGAAGTTTTTCATCTTTACACTTTCGATAGCATCTCTCATTTCGCCCACGGATTCGATCCGGGGTCCCTGAGCCTGGACCTCGCACATAATCGTTTCACAGAGGCATATGATCGAGCCATCGAGCTTCAAAGTCGTTGGTTTCTTGTGCCGGCGTTTTACTGGAAAGCCACGGCAACAGATAGATCCATCGGCGTTACATCGGGAAGCACTTCGTCGCAAGAAGTGGGCATGAATAAATCGTTGGTGTTTTACAAGGGGAGCCCTCTCAAGGGCCTCAAAACCAACTGGATCATGCACGAATATTGTCTCGCAGAAACCACCAACAGAAAAGGATCTATGCGGTTGGACGATTGGGTGCTGTGTCGTATATACAGGACAGCGACCCATCCTTCGAAGGTATTACCGTGCCCAGAGCGGGACCTGCCGTCACCTGCTGACGTGCAACAAAAATCGGCT